>JACVVK020000048.1:1840000-1965000 GCA_018292915.2 Batillaria attramentaria | reverse complement strand
TGTGTCATATGATTCGATTTGAAACGAAGTCTTGAATATCCGACCACTTTTCGTTTGGGCAAAATCTTTGCCAGCGGACAATTATTGTTGCGCTTTGATGGCACTGTTTACGTGGTACACTGATCCAACAGGATGTGAGTAAACGGCAAGGGGGTTGCACTCTGACAGGCAAGGGTGTTGCACTCTACAGGCAAGTATTATTGCACGGTGCAGACGATCACGTACCTGCCTTGTGATGGAATAAGAGACGATTACAAAAGCATACACACCCGTGCTCTAGGACTGAATGTAATAATAGATCTGTCCATTCAGACAGAGACATGTTATGTATGTCTCTGATTCAGAAACGCGCCTACTTTCACTCTGAAGACAGCCTACCGTCACTTGCGCCATTGAGGATCCCTCTGGGTTCAAAGCTGGTCAAGGATGACATAGTGCGCGACCTTGTGTTTGAGAGCACCGAGACAATTTAGGCCCGTCACGGTAGCGCAGTGAGCGCCATTTCCCCACTGTGCACAGAGGTACTTTCCACTGAAAGACTCTGTGCCCCAGAGAGTGCACCTTTGCCTGTCAGAGTGCAACACCCTTGCCGTTTACTCACATCCTGTTGGATCAGTGTACCACGTCAGTAAACAGTGCCATCAAAGCACAACAATAATTGTCCGCTGGCAAAGATTTTGCCCAAACCAAAAGTGGTCGGATATTCAAGACTTTGTTTCAAATCGAATCATCTGACACACAAGTCTTCGCTTTTCTAGAAAAAAAATTCGCCATTTTTGAAAATGGCGCTGGCTGTAAGCAGTCACATTTTCACGCCCCGCCGAAAAGGGACTGCACTCTGGAGTCTAACAATCCTTTGGTGACAGTAGACCATTAGGATGGCAAAGGGAAGTGAGAATGTGACTGACAAGACAACAACAACAACAACAACAACAAACAAACAAACAAACAACCAAACAAACAAACAAAGAAAATACACAAAACACCAGTAACAAAACGCGTTAGGGCGGCAAAGGGAAGTAAGACAGTGGCAGATAGGAAAAATGTTTTTGCACTGTGTTCCTGGTCTGTGTTTAAAGGCTTGCTAGGCTAATGCTGACCACCACAGACAGACGAAGTGAAGATGCCTGACATTTAGACTGCGAGGGGGACGCTCAGGGAATATTTTATGAGTGTTATCCATGGAAATGTAAGCAGCCACCACAGCCACTCTGACACATAATACTTTTTCGATGAACTCCATGAAAACATAAATCAAGGAGGAATGGCCCCATCCCATAAAGTTGCTTCTCCCAATTTCGTGCTATTTTGTTGTTATTGTTGCCGGTCCGGTGCTTTAAAAAAAAAAATCTTTCAAATCTGTAAGACCTACCGAAGACACTAGACAGACGTGATATGGAGTCGCACATTATTCAGCGCCTGGGAAGCCAGACCCCGGGGGTTTAAACGAAAACGAACGAACTTTTTTCACACAGTCCATGGTCTTATGTCACCAAAGGATGTGTGTTGTGATGTCTTTGCTATTTTTTACTATTCTTTCCTGTTCTTTTCTCCCCCACTTTATTCACACACAGTCCATGGTCTTCTGTCACCAAAGGATGGGTGCTGAGATATTTTTACTATTGTTTTCTGGTCCTTTTCTCGCCCACCGTTTCATTTCATTTTTTGTTCAAATTATTTAATTAAATTTTTTTTCCCGCGCCTTGTATGTCAGTACGTCTGCAGAGTTACCTTTTGTTTGTTGAAGGTATGTCCCATTTATTTGTGTCCTGAGGAAGGCGAAAGCCGAAACGTTGACCTGTGCCGTCCTTTGTGAAAGTTAAGTGGTTTCTGTCCCTTTTATGTCGCTTTTATTTGCTTAACTTGTAACCACTTCGCAGTCATTACCGTTTCCTTTTCTAGTTGAACTTCCAAAGTCTAGAAAATGAAGGCATCTGAACAACTTTTTCGTAAAAATATATAACATGACCGATTACATGGGCGATAACTCTTCTAAACATTTGGAAAGTGAAAATCGGGAAAGGTATGTCTGGAGAATGACTGCAAATTTCATCTCAAAGTAAAAAGCCTTCCCATGAGGTGATTTAGGATATAGCCATGATTTCATCCGTCCGTGGCACACACACACACACACACACACACACACACACACACACACACACACACACACACACACACACACACACCCGTCGCACAACTCCCGCCAAAAAGAACGCAGCATCACAGTGTGCACGTAAGGTGTCCGGCTATGACGCAGATTTCGTTACGTCACTGTGTGCGTGAAAGTATGTATTGTCTGGAGAGACGTCACAGTCTTGTTTTCAGGTATCACTGAAACATGCTGCTGCGCGCAGCGAAATCTGCCCCGTCATATAAAGTTATTTCTCTATAGAGAAACAACTTAACTAAGACGAATAATAGGAGCTGTAGATAGGGAATGACGAGCAGCAGTCTCAGTGTCCAGTAACTGTCCAGTAACTCAGTGTCCAAGAAACTTGACTCAGTATCATCCCACGGGAATCAGTCAGGGGCCTCCTCAGTCCTCCTCACCGTGACCGCCCGCCATTCTTCACTTCGCCGCTTGGAAATCATGAAAACACTGTACTGTCATCATCATTAGCTTGCTTTACGTCCTATGGCTTTTAGCCCTTAAGGACAAGTTGTTCCTGGCGTGTGTCTTTGGCTGCTTGGCTGGGCAAGTGTCGGTCTTTGGGGTGTGTGAGGGCTGATTTGCTTAGCTTTGGGCAACGTCAGAGGTCTCTGCTTGGCTCTCAGATGCCTGGTCTGGGTTTGTTTTTCAGTCCCTCAGTCTGTTCTGTCATCCGTACTTCACTGTACTGTCAAATGAAGGTGATTGTTTATAGAGCGCAACATGGAACTACTGTCATGCAATGCCAATATCAGTCGAGCGATACAAGGTCCACCAGGTTGGTCAGCACTAGCCAGTGTCTTTAGACGGACAGACTTACACCGGCATGGGGCCAGGCACATCACAGTGCACGTGATTGGAAATAATAGTCTCTCCGGCCTCCATTGATAGAGGAACTTATCGCACATGTCTGGCACCAGTGTCAGCTGCCACTTCAGTCTGGCAAGTTCTCACACGGTGGCAGGTTGCGTTGTACACATCAGTCTCCATTGCAGCCAGCCGCTCAGTTCGGCATCAGTCCGGCTTCAGCCTGGGTTTCATCAGTTATCACTCCCCCCCCCCCCCCCACACACACACACCCCGCCTCACTCTACCAAGGAACTCACTCCTAAATATAATATAATCTTCAGTCCCATGGAACTGCCGCCGCGAATCGAATGCAGAGTTAGGGCCGAAATTTGTCAGTCTACACGCTTAGTGTTATACCTGAGGACACGCCAGTAGCCAAGGGACGTAGCAAACGCCTGTCGCCATTCTTCTGGGCAATATCATGGGTAGTTTCCCCTAGTCTCTAACTCCGCTGAGGAAGTTTTCATTGCGCCAACTCGTCTTTCAAGCGGTTGTGCCCGCGTTGGCAGTCCCTTTTGATATAATTCAAACACTGCCAACACAAACAAGCCAACATGTTGTGAAAACAACAACAACAACTTCAACAACAAAAACCCACATTTCCAGCCGCACTGACTCCATGTGTGTTGTTTTTCACTACAGCAGTCAGTCTAGGTTAAAAACAACGTTGCTGCATCACACAATCCAGCCACTAATTTTACTATTTACAGTGTTACCATCCTGTCTTTGCGTGCTGGATCTTACTTATAGTTATACCGGCGTACGATAAACTGGGAACACGCTGTATGGCAGTTTTGATCCAACTGTGCCATTAGAGGAACTGCCGGATAACATCAACTGAGTTAAAAGAAAATGGTGGAGGGGGGGAGTAGGGGGTGCGGGGGGGGGGGGCAGGGGGGCAGTGGGGGGGGGGGGGGGGTCCGGGTCGTACAGTCACACACTGCCGTTGCCTGCATACAAAAGGTGTGTGTGTGTTTACATTACGTGTAGGCCTACTACCCGTCGGTATTACTGATTACATCACACAGGTTACACCCATTCTTTCGATAACATCATCAGTACCCGGGCCATCAGCCGGTACATATCGAGAAGATATCGTGAAGAAACTGAGAAAGTTTGGAATTCTTCCTATCTCAGTTTGACACAGCCATGCCATGCAGTATAATGCTCATTGTTTTAACTGATTTGTTTATCGACGTAGTCAGTCCTTCACCAACTCGCAACGCAATCACTCAGCCGGTAACACTTCAGTTGGAACAGTAACAGCCTTACCCGTGCTTCAGTACTTCCGTGGCCAGTGTCACAGGATATTTCGGAACCGGACGAATGGGAACCATTCCGATTTATCCTGGCCCTGGTGGGAGGATTTTTCGGAACCATTCCGATTTATCCTGACTCTAGTCAGTGACAGGATATTTGGGAAACACCAGCATATTTCGGAACCGTCTAGAAGGTCATTAGCCCACATGAGTTTTGTCTGCCAGGTGCGGGATAAATGGGAATGGTTCCGAAATATCCTAGGATTTTTGGGAACCGGTTCCGATTTATCCCGGTTCCGAAATATTCTACGACACCGGCCGCGGATCAGTATCCATGACGTACTCAGCCCAACTGAGTCAGTAGTACGTGCAAGCGCATGCATGTCGGTGAAAGTTTTCCCGTGCAGTCAGCCAGTGACGGCAGCCTCACGCAGAAACAGGCCAACGACAGGCAGGCCATACTGGAGTGGCTATAGACAGATGGTGGAAAACCGGCCATCACTGAACGCATCCACGTACGTTAATCCCCCCCCCTCCCCCTTCGCCATCAATTCGGCGTTTAGTAACGGTCGACCGATATTTTGGGTTAGGCTGGGTTGTTTACACGCCTCCTCCTCACCGCCATTCTTCACTTCGCCGCATACCTGCAACTGTGGAAAACCCTGAAAACACTGATGAAACCTGATAACAGCGGGCGTACACTGAGTACACCACAAACAACCTATATGTACGGTCACTTCTAGAAGAAAACAAGTACAAACTGAGAAGAAGAAGAAAACAACAAAACAACAAAAAAACAAGGAGGTACTTGCAGGTGCAGGTTTTGTCTGTGAACTGAACCGGCATATAACGTCAGCCTCACACTGGTGGTCTGACAGATGATGCTTTTGCGGCATGTCTTGTGATTTCCCTGTTGCTTTTGTGGCTTACCTGACTGGAAGCTCAAGAGGGTTGGTCAGTGAAACGTGGACAAGAATACCATTGACTGTACTTACGAAATCGCAAAATTGGAACTCTTTTGACCGGTGCTTCTCGCAGAAACTTGAAAAAAAAAAAAAAAAAAAAACTTTATCTAGAAGTTTAGTTATTCTTAATGCTAAAGCTATAATAGTGCAGTACTGAGTTCCTGTCATATGTGCAGTTATCACACTAGACAAAAACGCCGGGATGATAAGTAATTTGCAGTAGTCTTTTCATAGATATTTGTTCTTATGTGTAAACCACCCCTACCTCAGAAATATTTTTTTTACGCAAAACCAGTCAGAGTATATAGTCAGTGTAATTGGATGAACTTCCAAGTCTAGAAAATGAAGGAATTTGAACAACTTTTTCGTGAAAATTCGTAACATGACCGATTTTTATGTTGTTTCCATAGTAATGGAAGAAGGACGGGCTAAATTTTCCACGTTCATAGGCAAGCATCTGTGGTACAAACGCACGTCACTGCCGATCTCCCGCAGAGACGATTTTGCAAGTGTAACTCTGACAATGACGTAACAAAACGTGCGTCATCGATGCTGACATGTACGGTACACCGAACGCGCTTCTCCTCCTCAGTGAGTGCCGTCTGTGCGTATGTGTGTGCGTGCGTGCGGCTGTGTGTGTGTGAATTGTTTCCAGGCCCGTTTCTTCGAAAATACTCAACCGAATGGCTTCAAATTTGGGGTATCCAAATATATCAAAATGTTACATTAGACGATTCAAGCGTGTGATGATTGCTTAAGTGATTTGGGAGTTATCGCCCTTTTGAGACAAGTTGGTTGTCTTTCGTGTACAGGCGTAATATTTATTTAAATCACTCAATTTTTTGGCAGTAGATAGCTTGAATACGGACTCTGAACAGAGTCACTACTAGAAAATGGTCGCTCTTATAGTTTTCATGTAAACCGAGCCTGAGTTGACATTGCATGTGAACCCAGTTCAGATGCCTATTTCTCCGAAAATACTGAACCGATCGATTTCAAATTTGGGGTTTCTAAATGAATCAAGATTGTTGAATAGAAGGCCCGATCCAGGTACGATTGCACACATGATTTGCGAGTTATCGCCCTTTTCAGAAAAAGTGGCTTTCTGGCGTTTAAAGGCGTAATATTTACCTAAACCACTCCATTTTTTGGACATAGATAGCATGAATACGGACTCTTAACTAAGTGAATTTAGGAGGTTGTCGCTTTTATACTTTTGGCGTAAGCCGTACCTGATGAAAGTGCTGGTGAACACACTTTAGATCTCAAAATCGCTCCTACTATACATAGATAATGAGCCTGGGGTGCCATAAAAAATATACAAAAAAAAAAATAGAAAAATTCACTGCAGCCGTTATCTTCAGTTGACTCGAAAATTTGTACCACAGCACATTTCCTCTACAAGCCACACGCCTCACAAACATCGAAGAAGAGACGCACGCGCACTGACGTAAAGTAAGTGCGTCATGTTTGATTGACGTGATGCTGTTTTTTCTTGGGGGTGTCTCGCCACTTTCTTTCCGAATTCCTCTGTTTGGAGACGTGGTGTATTTTACTTCTACTATGTCGCCATCTTCGTACAATCGCAGAGAAGACACGGGATATAACAGAATACAACTCCAATACTTTATGAACAGAATATGCACGGAGAACAAATTCATGAAAGAAGAAGAACCCAGAACGCTGTGCAGGGCTGCTTACGTACTGAACAGGTCAGATCCATCGCAGAAAAGGCACGCGCGCACTGACGCAAAAGGCAGTATCAGCGTCATTTTTCCGACGTCATGTTTGATTGACGTGATACTGGCATTTCTTGGGGATGTGTCGCCACTTTTTGGACGTTCTCTATGTGTAGACGGGGAAAGCGGGAGTTTCATTGATGTAGTGTGCTTTGTTTTTCCCACTGACTCTCACTCAATAGCATAGTAGAGTGAGAGAACACCACATAGGTCTCATTGGAGCACAAACGCGGCTCGCGCGAGTCTGTGTGTGTGTGTGTGTGCGTGTGCGCGTGCGTGCGTGCGTGTGAGTGTGTGCGCGCGCGCGTGCCAGTGTATGTCTGACATAACACATAGTTAGAAAACGTTCGCCGCGCAGACTTGTCTGTTAAACATATAGGGTCGGTATTAATTCGATCTTTACACTGCGCACGCAGCAGCAACACTTCAATTTTCATGGGCCTGCTTTCATTGCAAGAACTGTATCAAAGTTATTACGCCAAATGTATTATGCGTCATCCCAGTGAGCAAAAACGTCATAGATTTCAAAGAATACAACTTGACGTCTCTCTTCCAAAAAACAAGATTGGTGTGACAGCCCGGTCAGTTGTTTCCATTCAGAGAGAGAGAGAGAGAGAGAGAGAGAGAGAGTGTGTGTGTGTGTGTGTGTGTGTGTGTGTGTGTGTGGATACATGGCATTACAAAAGAACGACCGTGACGATAGCAGGTGATCAAATGGAAACAACATATTGGGCTGGTGGCCATCTTGTTTTTTTTAAATCGGCGATAAAAAACAATCGGCGATAACTCTTCTAAAAATGCAACAAGAGAAAAATTCGTGAAAAAACACCTCTGGAGAAGGTGAATTCCCACTTCATCTCAAAGTAAAAAGCTCTTCAACGAGGTGGTTTAGGGCCTAGCCACACCCAAACGCGCGCGCGCGCGCACACACACACACACACACACACACACACACACACACACACACACACACACACACACACGTCTCACAACTCCCGCCAAAAAGAACGTAGCAGCATCGTGTGCACGTGAGGTGTCAATGACGCAGATTTCGTGACGTCACTGTGTGCGCGAAAGTATGTATTGTCTGGAGAAACGTCACAGTCTTGCTTTTTATCACTGAAACTTTTGGCTGCTCGCAGCGAAATCTGCCCGATCCCAAAGCTGTTTCTCAATTTAGAGAAACAACTTAAAAAGAAGAGAAAAAAAGGGTAACTGGCGTGAGCGAAAGTATGTATTGTCTGGAGAAACGTCACAGTCTTGCTTTTTATCACTGAAACTTTTGGCTGCTCGCAGCGAAATCTGCCCGATCCCAAAGCTGTTTCTCAATTTAGAGAAACAACTTAAAAAGAAGAGAAAAAAAGGGTAACTGGCGTGAGCATTGAACGAGCCTCAAGGCTGCCTGTGTACTGAATTATTTGTCTGATTTGTTTGTATGTTTGATTTGCTGTTGCAGCGTTTTTAGTGCTGTCCGGCTCGGTGGCCGCCAGTCTTGCGTCACTGACGGCCAGTCTGGTCGTGCCGCGAAGCGGCTTGGGCAGCAATGGCGGTGAGAAAATCAAAGATATGGACTGCATCAGTGTACTCCGTTCCGGCCACTGTTCAGTACAAAAGACCGCCAGTTTGCACTTATCACCGAGTCAGACCCGACCGTCATCAGCCGGCTCAGATCTTAGCCTGAATAATTCAAACTTACAGTACGGTGGACAACATTTTCACGCTAATGTCTGTGATCCAGAAACAGTTATTAAACAGAAAGAAGCTTTATGTCGCCTATATAGATTTTCGAAAAGCGTTTGACTCTAGAGAAAGGTTGTGGGATGTTCTTAGGAAAAACGATATCAGTGGAAAACTATATTTAGCTTTAAAAAGTATGCATGTTAGTGTAAAAGCCCGGATTAGAGTAGGGGGGGGGGGGAATTTTACAGATGCTTTTGAGTGCCCGGTCGGCTTAAGGCAAGGGGAAACCTGCAGTCCCTTGATGTTCTCTCTGTTAATAAACGAATTAGCAGTTAATATAATTGGCAGAGGGAGTCACGGGGTGCAGCTGAGTCCAGAGGCTTTTCATCTTCTCATGTTACTTATTGCTGATGATGTCGCTTTAATAGCTGACAGCCCTATTGGTTTACAGCAACGGTTAAATGTTTTGAAAAAACTGCCGACTATTTAGAATTAGAAGTCAATATGAACAAATCAAACATCATTGTGTTTAGAAACGGCGGCCCCATTCCCAAGCGCACCATATGGTTATATGGTAATGATGAGATGAAGGTGGTTAATACTTATAAATACCTTGGTGTCATCTTCTCAACTAGGTTAACATTTTCGCACGCACTTGAGGACATGGCAACACGTGGCAAAAAGGGTGTAATTGTGGTCAATAGGAAGCCACTCACCGTCTGTGTTTTTTCGTCTTTTTGACTGTCAGATACAACCTATTCTTACGTATGGCGCCGAGGTTTGGGGCTTGATAGCCAACCTCAAATGTATTGAGCGTGTCCATTTGTTTGCCATAAAAAGGTTTCTTAACGTGAGTGTTAGAACACCAAGTTTACTTGTTTATGGGGAAACCGGTAGATATCCACTTTATGTCAGTGTATATGTAAAATGTATTCGGTATTGGCTGAAGATTGTACAATTGCAAGATGATCGCCTCCCCCTGAAGGCCTACAGAATGCTATTACAGTTACATTATAACAAGAAAAATTCCTGGGCTTCCTATGTTTGCTTCACACTGTACCGCTATGGGTTTGGCATTGTTTGGGAAAATCAGGGAGTAGGGCATATAAAGGGTTTTCTTAAAGTTTTTAAACAAAGACTTCTTGACTGTTTCAGACAGGATTGGGAGGGGGAAATTTTCACGAGGGACAGGTTCCAGTTTTATTCTTCCTTCAGAAATTCGCCAACCCTGAGTGACTACTTGATAAAGTTTAAACATGTTGGTATTAGAAATGAATTTACAAGATTTAGGCTTGGTGTATCGCCATTAAGGACTCATAAGGTACGACATATGCATAATGTTCAAGATGCAGATTTATTTTGTCCATTTTGCCCAGGCGAAAAGGAAACAGAGTATCATTTCATATTTACCTGCTCCTACTACTCAAGCTTAAGACAACAATATATCCCTCCCAAATACTGTAGAAGCTCAGGAGGATTCAGATTGGCAATGCTTTTGTCCAGTGAAAATGATACGGTGGTGTCTCTACTTGCAATGTATATATTTCAGGCATTTAGACTCCGCGCCTCTAAGCTGTAGTTGTTCATGTGTCGAATTATTCGACAATTCAATTCAAAATTAATTTCCCCCTGCCCCCCCCCCCCTTCTCCCCTGTCCTATTGGAGAAGGGATGTGTGTGTGTGTGTGTGTGCGTGCGTGCGTGCATGCGGGTGAGTGTGTGTGTGTGTGTTTTGCCGGTGACTGATATGATGTTCTGTACTTTTTGTTCTGAACTGTTTTGTAATGGGCTGTGGCCTGAACAATAAATGAATTGAATTGAATAATTCAAACTGATCAAACGTGAAGTGCCCAGAGTCATCAGTAGTGCTGTCGGCCGCAGACAGAGAGCACGTGATTACATTATGATTCTTCAGTCGCCGGGCTCAGTCAGTGCCCACAGTGAAGTGGGAAATAATCAGTGAGAATTGCAGACATTACCGTGCCAGTGTGCGTCTGTCCGTCCCTCTGTAACAAAGACTGGCCGAAAAACGCTGTGCACACACTGTCACACACGCACACACACCCCGGCTGTCACACACGGCGCGCGCGCGCGCGCGCACACACACACACACACACACACACACACACACACACACACACACACATCGGCGGCAGAGAGAGAGAGAGAGAGAGAGCCTACAATACCCAGTGTCAGAGACGGTAATCGGTCAAGCGAAAAAAGGAAACGCGCTACACGTAAACACGAGCTAATGGTGCACAAGCTACTGGCGACCCTAAGCCACCGGAATACGCTGACGTGCTGCGGCTTCTTCACAGCATGCAACAGGTTCACCTGTGATTCTAGAACCGCCTCCGCTCTTATCACTGATGATTCGTAACTGCCCGACCCTCTCCTTTCCCTACAACTGATTCCACCATCCATCTCCTTCCTTCTGTGGTTGTACCACCTCCTCCACATCCCATTCCCCCGGCCAAATCAAGTTGTGTGATTGCACAGCTCCCCACTGTCCCGGCGCACGGCGTCTCTATGTGAGGCCAGTGATAGCCATCTGACAAAATTCGGTCTGTGCCCGCACCTCACCTCACTCGCCCATCGCTTCGTGCTCCGCGCGTGCTTTACGCACTCACCTGCCCCCCTACCAGGGGCCGTGGTCACGACGCGAACGCAAATTTCTTTGCGCAAATAGGTTGCGGATCGTAAGTTCGTACGTGGCTACGTGAAAACTATCTCTTCCGCTAGTTGGTCGGTCACGACGCGCACTTACTGGAAACGGTGTCACGTACGGGTTATTTTTAGATAGGTGTGGGACCCCCGGGATTCCCACGGAAAACACCATCAAGTGACCTGCACAAATTCTCCTTCCAGCGTGAAGAGTGAAAGAGTACGCGTTCACTACAGAGTTTTTGATCGAGTCATGTTTATCTGCCGTAGCGTCAGGTTAAATGCGTGGCATGTATGTGGAGAGTGTGATCAGGAGTGCATGCAGGTCGCATATAGGCCGCTCCCTAGCAGTCTCAATCTCAACATTGGACGGACTACAACCAGTAGAAGCATTTACTGCACGTACAAACCGTATGTAGCAGGCTCACTGGCAAGAAAACCAACGGAATGAACCTCAATCAAAGAACAACGAAAACCGAAAGAGGAGAGGATAACAACAACATCAACAAAACTCTCCACATACATGCCACGCATTTAACCTGACTTGCTACGGCAGAGAAACATGACTCGACCAAAACTCTGAATTCGGAACCCGCACATTTCGGGTCCACAACACAATGAATGAGACCTGCATTGACAGGCATACGATCAAAACGACGGTGGTGGCTGATCAGTGAGGACTGACCGAGTGCGTTCAGCACTGAACTAGTCCGAAACACACACAACAAATGTTAACCCACAAAATGGAAACAAATCAACCCACGATGTGTGTACGGCCGGCCATACAGGCCTTTGCATTGCAGGGTGCGTAGTGAACTGAACGCGCCCCCTCTACACGGGTACCTCAAGTCGTCCTACAGCAGATAGCACAATTCCTGCAGGTCTCTCCTCCTAAATCGGCCTTTGAAGCATGTCAACATCGTCGTACAAGTCAAAAGGGTTAGTACGATCGCGGAACACCCTTTCCCGTCGCAATGCTCTTCTCATTTGCAGTTGGTAAATCAAGCGGGCCGCCATTTTTCAGATTTACGCAAAGGCTACGGCACCTTTCCGACACCCTCCTAGGTGGTGTACAATACGCAAGGGTTTCCGAGCGGCCGTAACTCTGCGCAAACGTCATGACCACCTAATTTAATCACAAATCGTAAGTTACGGACCCTCGCGTGCGTAAATCGGTGGCGGAAAAGTTACGAACGCGTCGTGACCACGGCCCCAGGTGAAGCGGTACACCCAGCATGCGCACAGGCGTCTTCTGTAGGCCCGATGTCCGTATACCCAGGACTGAGGTGAAAAGCGAACTGAACGGCCCACAATATACTGTACTCATTCAGGCAGACAGCATGCTGCATCGTCATCTGGTTTGTCCGGCACTGTTCCTGCCCGCAGAATATCTTGTACGGGTGGCAGGTAGCAAACATTTGAGTTACTGCTCTTGATTTGTCATGTGTGAAATCAAAGTAAGCAGACTGAAAAAGGCGATCTGCTGTAAGAAAAGTGGTCACTGCTCGTGTGTCTGTCCTGCCTCTCCGGCCCCAGCCAAACTATGGACGATTGCTGGGAAAATGGCTAACACCACCCCAGGAGTGTTGTTTATTCTCTTTGTGTTTCTTTCTTTCTCTCTGCCTTTTTCTCGGGGAGGGGGGGGGGGGTAATATAGAAAGAATGGTCAGCATTGAAAATGTAGGTTGGGTCGTGTACACGGGGCTAGCGGTAGTAAGGTCTTAACGTAATAATTCAGTGTCTCACTAATTCAGTTTTCAAGTTTAAAGTGTAGTTGTGCCAGTGTTTGTGGCATATCCTGTTTGGGCCATCGTTTCAAAAAAAAAATGTACAAACATGTTTTCAAAGAAATTGTCCAGTCGCTTAATATCAGGTTTTTTTTTTTTTTTTAAACCGTTTATTCAGCTGCAGGCACACGCACACGCACACGCACACGGCGCACACGCACGCACGCGCGCGCGCGCGCGCACACACACACACACACACACACACACACACACACACACACACCAAACTGATGAAAAAGAGTTTTGTGCAGCTATAAGTAGAAAGTGTTTTATCACGACCAGACCTGATTGTGGTATCATTCCTCCTCTGCCATGAAAACGGCCAAGACCACCAACGTGTTCACCTTTACGGAAATCCGTTCTTTCACAAGATACCTACACTCTAGTACTTACAGGTAGAATCATTCAACGAACAAGTGATTAGCACGGATGAACCGGAGACTGTGATTCTCATATCCATTGCCGGCATTTGGCCTGTTCACCGGGCTGAATGATTACGATTCATGAGCACACCAAGTGACGTAATCCATTCATGGGGTATATTTACTTCCCATTTACAAAGGAAGAAGCTAGACTCCGGGCGCCATCACCGAGAAAACTTAATTAGTCTGATTCCCTCCATCTCTCTCTCTCTCTCTGTCTCTCTCTTTGTTTGTTTTGAAATGATGTTTGGTAGCCATGTTGCTATCATGGGATAGATACGTGTACCAGTTTTATAAGAAAAATTAGATTCTTGAGAGATTTTAAACAGGATGGACTCTTGCAACAAGGTCCATGGCCTCTTCAGTATTGCCTCAGGGTGTGTGTGTGTGTGTGTGTGTGTGTGTGTGTGTGTGTGTGTGTGTGTGACGTGTGGTGTATTGCTATTTACCTGTTTGTGTGTGTCTGTGTCTATCTGTGTGGCTTTGTGTGTGTGTCCAGAATCTAGAGTTGTCCTTTGTTTGTTGGAGCTGTGTCACATTTGTTTTTGTCTGTAGGAAGGAAACGTTTCCGAAACTGTGCAGTCCGCTGAACGGTTTTGTACCTTTTTTGTTGTTGTTGCTTCTGGTTGTTCCTATTTACAATTACGGTTTACGTTTGATGTTTGATCAACTTGTGAGTCTCTCTCTCTCTCTCTCTGTGCTAGTTTACGGGTTGGGACATTGCACTTGCACTTTTTTCCTTGATAGGTCTGCCTTCTTAAATGCCCTTTTCTTCTACGTTGTGTGTTGCATTACGTGTATATGCATCAACTTTGTCTCGAATCCCGGCTGGGGCCAAATATTTGTACTGGCCTTTTTCTCGTTTCCCCGTCTTTGATATCACCCACACGTGGTGGAAAAGGACGTTAAACTCCTAAATACCCACCCACATCCGCTTCGTCAATGTGTATGTGTCGGCTTAAGAGTATATGTATGTACATGTACGTATATGTATGTATACATACGTAACAAATTATGATGCAGTGTTAGTACGAACCTGTAAACTGAACTGTGCATAAGGGCACTTCTTTTCCTCCCTTCTTCGTATGAAACATACACAAAGGGAAAACAACGACAACAACAACATCCTTTTCTTGTACAATAATGACGTAAGTCCACAATTAAATTCATCGTCTTTACAACCAGCTGGTAGAGACTATTTTTGTACTGACAGGGCACGGCGGTACACTGTTAAGTCAGTCTGGTGAACATTCCACGGACTTTCCATGGGGAAACGGTTAAATGTATTATACTGAGTGAATTACAGCAGACACCAGACCGCAGCACTCGTTTTTCTTGATTTGGCTCCCAGCTTGTGCAGCGTGCATGTGGTCCCTAAAACTGTTCTTTGTCGTTACAGGCTCATATAAACCATATTACGAGGAGACAAGCTCGGCAGCTTTTAAGTGTCTGTCTGACCGTCTGTGTTCGCTCCCGGCTGGGGCCAAATATTTGTGCTGGCTTTTTCATCGTTGCCCCGTCTTTGATGTCACCCTATGTGGTGGAAAAGGACGTTAAACCCCCAAACACCCAAACACCCACCCACCCACCCGTCTGTGTTCGCTTCAGTCCTAGCGTGAGTATCTGAAAAGGGAAATTGGAACATTCTCCTAAATGCTGACATTCATAGAGTATGTGAGCATAAACTGGCGGTGTTGGCATGGAACCAGGCTGTTTATGTTCTTGCTGATTGTTTTGTGCGCTTGCCATTCTGCTCACAAGCAGCAGTAATTCTACACAGCATCTCAAGAGGCCATTCTCTAGAACATGTTTCCCAGTGCACAGCTCTGACGTAACAGGTCGGTGAGGGGCCCATTGTTGCCGAGTTGGGTAAAATCCGCATCATTCATACCCCTCTCATTCATTCACTACGGTTCACAAACATCATTTATCAAGAGCTGCAGGGAAAAACCATTAACTTGTCCCTCTGAAAACGTACTGTCACATACAAGACGGAAAATCGTCCAATAGCCAGATTTATCTGAAGCACCACGTCACGACACAGCTTCAAGTTCAAACAAAACAGAGCGTTGGAGGGGGGCTGTGTTCGTATGTGAACAAGACATGGGTCACCAACTTTTGTGTTCGTGAGACAGAAAGCACGAGAGATTATGAACTTCTCACGGTATCCTTCAGGCCTCACTATCTGCCACGAGAATTTGGTCAAGTGACAGTGATTCTCGTGTATGTTCCTGGACCGGACAACAGCAAGGCAGCGGAGCGTATTGCCCAGAGCTACACCGAGGCGCTCAACAGGTCGGTGGATCAAGCTATTTTTATCCTAGGGGATTTCAACACGAGCGATATGTCGGGACATTTGCCGACACTACAGCAATATGTCACGTGTCCCACGCGTCTTAGTAGGACACTGGACTTGTGTTTTGGCGACATTCCGGACGCTTACAAGGCAGAGTGTAGGCCGCCGCTGGGTAGGTCTGATCACAACGTCATCCACCTTCTTCAGTCCTAAATATGGACAAACACTAAAAACTGAAAAACCTATAATAAAGAACGTGCCTTCATGGACCGACGATGCTGTGGAGCGCCTCAGAGGATGTTTTAAGTCCACTGACTGGGAGTTGTTTTTTATGCTTGCCCTGATCCGGAAGAGCTAGCTGACACAGTGACCTCCTATATACAGTTCTGTGAAAACAGTGTGATTGACTCTAAAACTGTGCGGATTTTTCCGAACAATAAACCATGGATTAATAAAGAACTCAAAACTGTGCTCAATGAAAAAAAAAGATTGCTTTTATTCAAGGTGATAAAGACAAGGTCAAAGAAAAAGGAAAAGAATTCAGAAGTTAATTGAAAACTGCTAAAACAAGCTACAAAGATTCTGTTGAAAGAAAACTTCTGATGGGTAATGCAAAAGATGTATGGAAGGGGTTAAACTGTATGATGGGTAGGGTTCAACAACAACAAAAACAACAAAGCCAGTCAGATGGTGCAATGACAGCAGCAAATGAATTTAACTCTTTTTTGTGCCTGTTTTGATGTACATGATTTCCGAAGTGACATTGAACAGCTTTGCAACAGGATAGAGCAACCATCATGTTCTCCTGTAGTCACCGAAGAGTCTGTTGTTTAATGTTTTTCACACATTAATCCACACAAGGCCCCTGGGCCTGATGGTTTGAAGGGTAAAGTTCTCAAGACCTGTGCCAGTCAGTTGGGTTCTGTATTCACAAAAGTGTTTCAGTGGTTGCTTGACATCCATTTTGTACCAAAGCCCTGGAAACTGTCAACTGTGATACCATTCCCGAAAAAAGCAGGTGCCGTGGTGTTGAATGATTTTCACCCGATTTTAGCCAAATGTATGGAGCGAGTAGTGTGTAGGGAACTCACTTCGTCTGTGGCTGGCCGGATGGATCCATTGCAATTTGCCTAGCGATCAAACAGAGGTGTTGAGGATGCTACTCCCACACTGTTGGATCTCATTTCAAGTCACCTAGATAATGCAAGCACGTTTGTGAGAGTCCTTATAATGGATTTTTCTCAGTGCAGCCTGTAACACGATCCAACCTCACATCTTGCTGCAGCGTCTTCTTGACCTGCAGGTATTTTCTAACATTGTTCTTTGGATCAGAATTTTCTATCTGACCGGCCGCGGCGAGTCTGTTTTAAATGTGTTATGTCCGATTTGATATCCATAAATACGGGAGCACCACAGGGGTGCGTCCTGTCTCCTGTCCTGTTCTCAATATACACAAACGAACTCTTATGAAACACACCAGTCTTGACTTTGATCAAATACGCAGATGATATGGCGCTGGTTGGTCGAATGGTGGATAAAGACTCTCTTGCGCAGTATTTCACACAGGTTGATGCCCTCAGTAAGTGGTTTCAAAAAAGTTTTCTCACCTTGAATGTGTCAAAAACTGAAGAACTTATTTTTGACAAGAGGAAGGACAGGGGCGCGCCCCACTGCAGCCTGTTGTGATCAACAGCCAGCCCGTACAAATTGTTGACAGATTCACTGAAATACTTGGGCACGTTTCTTGACAGCAGCCTCCCCTTTAATCATAATGTTGACTGTATTTACAAGAAAGCCAGCAACGTCTGTACTTGCTGAGAAAACTTAGAAGTTTTGACGTAAACGAGGATGTACTTGAACTGGTGTACAGAAATTTGATCGAAAGTGTTCTTACATTCAACATCGCCACTTGGCATGGCAACGTAAGCGTGAAAAATAAGACAAAACTGGCTGATGTTGCCAACACAGCGAGCAAAGTGATTGGCCGTCAGCAAAGACACCTTTCTGGCACCTTTATTACCAGTCTAGTCGGCGAAAATCCGTGCAGATCTTCTATGACGACACCCATCCTCTAACTGAATCCGTCCTTCCAAAAACTTCCCTCAGGTCGTCGCCTTATAGTGCCCCTCGCTAGGAAAAATGCATACAAGAAATCGTTCGTGCCCAGTGCAGTTTCCATCTTGAATTGGCTGTGTTTCTGAAGTCTGGATTCCCCGTTTCCACTAGCCTCCCCACCTCTAGCCTCCCCACCTCACGCACGCACGCACGCACGCACGCACACACACACACACACACTGACACACACACACACACACACACACACAGTGTAATCAAACATGATTTACATGCACGCACGCCGATATTGACATACCCGCATGCACACATACATGTACCTACGCGCACACCTAAACACTATGATGTGTGTCTCACTCCCCAATTACCCCCTCCCCCCTCCTTCCCCCCGCCCCCCCCCCTCCTCTGATGTGTAAACTGAGATTGCCATTCAGAAGAGAGGCTCACTGCCACTGTTGGCCAGAGTCGACTGGCTCTTGGCCTGGGGCGCTGTCGGGTGTGAGACAACTGTTGTGTTTCGCGCTTGGCAGTGTTCCGTGCCTTTGGGCCGGCTGGCTCTCTGCTTATGGTGGTGGCGTGCACGTGCTGCCGATGCTTGTGTTAAAAATTCGTGCTACATGGAAGGTTGATTGCTTTTTATGTCACTTGTATGGTATGCTCATGTTTTTAAAAGTACGGTTTACTCTGTGTGTGTGTGTGTGTGTGTGTGTGTGTGTGTGTGATACTGTTCCGGTCTTTAAATGGACTCTAATTTTTAATTATGCTATTATTCTTATTAATATCATTATTTAGCCTAATTTATTATCGGAATTATCATAGTGTATACTTTTATGTGATATTCTTAACCTAACTTATATTGTGCAGAGCGGGCACCAAAAGAAAATTTTCTGGTTTTAAAAGGACTGGCCGGACATTAAAGATGATTTGATTTGATTTGAACCACGTCACGACACAGCTTCAAGTTCAAAGGGCAGTCAGAGAAATCCGTTGCAGTCAGCCCCTTTGATCAAGTTGAATGTCTGCATTGGAAGCTTTAGCGATGTCGTCATTTGCTACGTGAGTGTGAGAACTTGGTACACGTAATAAGGAATGAAGCGTTGTTTTGCTTCGATCGTTCAGTAGACACAAGTAAAACAGACCGCACTGGATGACCCTTCCTTAGGGAAATACAGTTCCCCCTTTCTTTTGACGACGTGAGCGGGTGCAAGGACAAGGGGAAGGGCGGTTGAGTAATGTCAATAGAGGGGGGACCACATCGCTTGGGGTGGGGCACGCGGGACCCTGGGAGGGGACGTGGTGGTTGTGTGCAAATGGCGCTTCCGCAGCTTGACACAGGCTGCACCGTTCAAACATTCAGCCTGGGCCGTTTATCAGACACAGTTTCAAGTTCACGAGTCAAAACCTCAGTATCACCCGCCAGCGTCTTCGTCAGAATATCATGCCAGTCCGGCACATTTAAATTATTACTCATTGTTACCGATGACCCGTAACAAATTTGGTGCGGGTAAACTCCATTACTGTAGCATTCAGTCTGACTCACTGCAAATAGTAAAATCAAACAGTACAATGTGCTGAAGACAAGATGGTCAGTACAACTGATGAAAACTCCCTGCAGTAACGTGTATAAAATTTTAATCAGTCTGTTCACTCCAAAGGGAAGCATCTTCTCTTCGAACTACATGTATTAATCGAATTTCCGACAAAACTATCTAATTTGCCTCCCTTTTATCAGAACGCTACATGAACGAACGGACACACGATGTTGGGTCTTCGGAGAGCGAGGTTGACAAGACTAACCCATTAATGTCACAGTCTTTGCATGGCACATGCATCGTGGTCAAAGGTGGAATGTCGGGCCAGTGTGAGCGGTCGCGCCGTTAGACGATTGACTCTTTTTATTTTTTATTTTTGATTTCGGAGTTGGAACGTGAAAGTGGTCAGTCTACAGATGAAAGATGCTGTAACAGTGTTTTCATGTCCCCGCTGAGCTGAATGTACTGACCGATCCTCGTTGTCCATAGTTGTCTTCTGGCAATGAAACAGATGATGTGGAAGTATCGAACAATGAAGCTGAACACCTTCTGTATACGGCAGAGTTGTCGTCCCCTCGGTTCCGAATGTAACTGCCCGACCAAGACAGAATGAGAATGAATGAGAATGAATGAACTTTATTTTACAAGGATATAAGTGCAAGCACAAGTGCTTATCTTACAACTTGTCCTCGCTACAGAAAACAACAAAAAAACTAAGAAGTACTATATGATCTAAGCCGCTGGAACACCACAAAAACGAAAGACCCCCCCCCCAAAAAAAAAAAAAAATATATATATATATATATTTATACCACTCTACCACTATTACAAGTCATGGTATAAAATCCATAATTCACCACATGTGGTATAAACATTGTACCCATGACAACCACGTGTGAATTTTTTATGGCTGTAGCTAAAGGCCATGTCACACGAGAGGGCAAAAACACTTGAAAACATTGTTTTCAGATGTTTGGCTGCTAAACAGTGTGTTTTGTCGTGTGACATTCTTCACAACAATGTTTTCAAAACACTGTTTCGATCGTGTTTTCAGTTTTAGAGCCTGCCCTAAAATCCGCAAAACATGTTTTGTGTTTCAACCAATGAAAGCCGCCGTGCGGAGTGTCAAGTGACACCTTCCCGTATCCGCTCAGTCAACATGTATGTTTAAGGAAAAGAGACATCGACTTTACCCAGAAACCCCATCCAGAGGTATTTCATACGCATTGAAGTTCTACATACAAGAAAAGGGTGTCTAGTAAGGTAGGAATGTCTTGACCGTAGCAGGGAAACTTGTTTTCAGTGTGACATCGCCTTAAAGAGTGAACATGTATTACCCCTAGCAGTGTTCCAGCAGTGTGTTCTGGTGAAAGGATTTGCGTCACAATATGACGCGAAAAGGGACTAAAGAATAATTTACGTCACGACATGACGTAGTTCGACTTCGTACGGAAATGGGGACGAAGGAGCTTTGCCAGTCGCTTGACGTGGAATTGTTGATCTTTTGCTGCGTGTTATCAACAAGCGGTCGTGTTTGTGACAAGCGTAAGCCTAGTTCCAGTTCTCTACTAAGACGGAGGCTTCGAAACGGAAAAGCTGACTTCTCAAAGCCTATGGACAAAGCGAGGTAAAGCACCTCAGTCAGTGATGTCGCGTGAAGCATTTGGATTGCCGATGTCAGCTTTCAAATCAAAGACTTGAAATGCAGGTAGGGACGTGGTATAAATAATTTTCCCAATTCGGTGCCCCCGATTACGGAAAATACACCACACTCGTTTGTTGATTTCGACCGTAAAACTGCTCGTTAAAACTCGCAGTTTTACGGTCGAAATCAACAAACTCGTGTGGTGTATTTTCCGTAATCGGGGGCACCTCATTGTGAAAACTCTATTTATATATATATATATATATATATATATATATATATATATATATATATATATATATATGGAAAGAAGAGAAAAACAAAACATAAAACAAACAAGCAAAACAAAACAAAGAAATAAAACACAGCAAGAAATTCAAAGGAGCATATCAAGAGAGAGAGAGAGAGAGGGCACTAGGTGACCTGCATCTTGTGGGGTTGACGGCCGGGGTGATGTGTGGGCGTCCTGGCTGGTGCCATCAAAGGCCATTTGTAGCAGTGGCTTTTAATCGGAAACCGGCCAAGGTCACCAATGTCAACCCATGTTTATGTTATGGAGGGTGTGTGCTGTCGTCGAAACTGAAGAGCAAGGAGAGAGAGAGAGAGGGGCGGTTAAAATATCCAGTGACCTCCGGGTGTGACTTGCTTTAGCTGGTCCCCCTGTTCCTTTCCCCTTATGGTGCATGCACAGGAACATCTTCAGAGCTTTCGTGTGTGCGTGATATTTACGTTTGCTTAATACGACAGGCCGCATTCCAGAGTTGACGTGGTGGAATTCAGTGCCCTATCCACGTGTACACACAACACGCTCATTCACTCACAGTCGTTCCATTAGCTGGCCCGCCTGTCATAACCCGCAGTCTCTGTTTGCAATGTCCAGTGTCTGCAACTGAATACCGTCCGATGATGCACCGATAACATGACGCACGTTGAATAATCAACAATTGTGCATTGGTCCTTTACAGAGTAGGTGGGTGTTTTTAGGGTGGGTGAGTGTTTTTAGGTTTACCATACTTTGGTGTTTTTAATGGCGCCGGCCGGCGAATGGAGAAGATGCGGAAATGAACACATTTTGATAATGTCCCCAACCAACGGCTTCAGCTCAGCTAACTGTCCCGACACCCACGGCCTTCAAAGGACAAGATCAGCTGGCGTGTTATTGTTAATCGTCGAGATGGGAGAGAGGGTGTTTAAGGGTTTTAACGTCGTTTTCCACCACATCAGTATGGGTGATATCAAATACGGGGCAGCCTGGAAAAGACCAGCATAAATATTTAGCCCCGGTCGGGACCCGGAATCCCAGCATTACAAGTGCAATGCTCTACCGCTCGACTGTCCTGGCTCCCAGTTAATCGTCAAGGTACCTCCATAACACGTGCTTTTTTTTTTCTTCTTTTTTTTTTTGTGCTGCCCCAGCTCTTTTGCCAGCTCCAGTGGTGTTCCTCCCAGGTCATGGGTGGAATTCACGGAGGACTCGGAAGCTGGGACAATTTTTATTATGCATGATGATGGAGATGAGGATGATAGTAAGATGATGCTATGGAGGTCCATGTGGTTTGGGACTGCGGGACAGGGCCGCATTCCACGCTTCCTGTCATAAATATCCCGGCATTAACCAGGCCCGGGAACTACGGCACCTGCGGTGCCGGCCGTGTAATCATCCACATCATAAGACGTGTCATACTAAGGGAAGCACCCCCAAAGTCGCACCCGTGAAGTGGGTGAAACTCGGCTGTGTGGCAACAGCCTCCCCATCGGGCCCATAGCACACCCGCTCTGGGTAGGAGCCGACCTAGGTAGGAAAAATCCCGCTTGCCTCGGCTGGGATTCGAACCCGGGTCTCCCGGTCCATAGTCCGAAGTGCTAACCACTACACTACGGGGGCCGGTAACACGTGCTTTTTAGTCTTTAGGTCATGGCACCGAACGAGATGTCCGGATGGCACGACCCAGATTTGGGTCAATTTCGATTTGTATCATAGACAGCATTACCCCTGCAGATCACTGAGGAAAGCTCATCGTTATGGCCTGTATATATACATGTACTGTGCACTCAGCCTTACTGCTTACAGGATCTACTTCACGGCACCCGACAGAGGTAACCTGTGGTCAGCATTGCAAGGAGAGTGCTGCAGGCGTAATGGCACAAACTGACCGTGGGGTCAAGTTTGATGTTTATTTGAAGGACCCTATTTGGCGCGTGTGCTAGTTTGTAGTGATTTTTGTTGTCACGAAAAAAGCGCGACTGTCATGTATTTTGTAGGGCAAGGTGCATGCCAGGGGCTTGCAAGAGGACGCAAGCTGCCAGTGAAGCTGGGACTTTTCATTTGCGCACAAAAGGCAAAGGTGACGCGAGTGGATTTGGGTGAAGTGGCTTTCTGTCCTAAACGGAAAGTAAACTAGCATTACTCCAGTGAAGCCTGAGCGGGAAGCAGACATTCAATTTTTTTTAAAACTCCTGTCAGGTACGTGTCCTTGAATGGTCTGTGCATGGTAATTTTTGTTTCTAGATTGAAGCAATTTTAGGGGTGACTATGATGCCTGAGGCTAATAAGGAATATAATTATAGGCATTTTGAGGTCTTGTGCATTTGTATTCTTTGATCTGCAGTGGATAGCAGTGGACCGCCTCGTGGACTTCATTAGATCCACAGTCTCACGTGGCTGGAGAAAGGCTTACGAATTACACTTTTACCAGTTAACAATGACGATATGGAAATAACTGCTTCCTCCATACTGTGGTCATCTTTGAAGTCTGGACGAAACCGCACGCTGAGAGCCATGAACTGGGATGAAACATTTCAGTGTATAACTGTAAAAATATTTGTCTTGCCATGCCTTTTTGTGTTTCATATTACCGCAGATTTCCTACCAGTGCCGGTAGCTTTTTGTTTGTTTTTTTACTTAGTACAGTGCTCGTTTTCTTTCGTGCAGTTTGAGTCCCTTGATATTCCCCCGGCTTTGCAGTGCGTAGACTGGTATTACAGTGGAGTTCGTCAAGGAAAAGCGTACCAGTACCAGCTAATGGACGACCGGCCAACAGCGAGACATCTTCCCCGCACCTCAGTTTACATTCACCCCCCCCCTCCCCCCATTTTAAAAAGATAAAAGAACTCGGGATGAAGAGAAATGGAGGAACGACTGTTGGGGGAACTTGGTTTGCTTGTCCGGAAAAGTTCAAAGCTATGGAACACGCTCAGAACGCCTTTTGTAGCGAACTCGCTCAGTTTGGGGGAGGGGGGAGGGACGGGGGGGGGGGTATGGGGAGGGGGGCGTATCCGCGTACTACGTGTGCACCCTTCCTTCCCCCCCCCCCCACCTCCACTCCCCAACCAGTCCATACTGACTGTGGCGGATGTTGGGGAAAGACAGTGTACATAATTATACTGTAGTACAGATTTGCCGTCATTGATTCAGTTCACGCGTTCTGAACGGTCCACTTCACTCTTTTACACCATGTCACATTGTGTAGGGAATTTGATACACACGCTGGTACATGTATTTCTAGAGCGTCCTACAATGATCGATGGACCATCCATATCCAGTGCCCGCGGCATCTTGTTTTGTTTTATACTGATGGATCTTCAGTGGGTTTTGAATGTATCTTATCATGGTCAGTGTAAACACCCTACCCATCTCCCACCTGACTGCTGCTTCTTCTATGACGTCTTCTTTCGTCAGTTTTAGGCCGTGGGCCAGAGGCCTCTAAAAGGCCTAGTTTTTGAGTTTTTTTCAAATTTGTGCAAATCACAAAATTTTAAGTGTCCCTAAATGTAAATTTCACGCTGATTTCAAATCTGAAGAGATCCCAAACGTAAGTATGCGCACTACTTCAGAAAATGAGAGACAAGTCTGTGATGACCCTTCATAAGAAGTATCAATACTGTGATGTTTTGTGGCTGCAAATGATGCACTATTCTATTCAAAACAATCTGTCTTGTCCCTTTTGCCTATGACAATATAAACTATACATGATTAGTAAACAAATTTGGCAGTTAAGGTTACTTGCAGGTAGGAAAAATATAAGAGAGATAATAAGAAGATAAGAACTTTATTAATCCCCTCAGGAAAATTTATCGTGTACAGCTCTTGATCACATAATACACAGTACAACTATTATGACACAAGAACAAAATCTCCATGAAGAAATCAGCCATGCACCCACACGCGCGTCCACCCATCACTATATATATGCACCCACACACTTAAGTGACTTATCCATAGTCATAGCATACACTCTTCTCATGCATACCGCCATGCCACACACCACAAAGTGAAATAACCTGCACACATACTACATACTACATAGTGAAGCTATGTATTATAATTACATTATTAAAAACAAATCTACAATTCAGGGGATACTACTATAGTTCATCATAGGCACTGATCTACTGGTGTACGCCTATGTAATTTACACCATGCATCCACGCACTCTTCACTCATACACCCATCAAATACACTCCTGGCGGAAATACTGTTATGAATTTCATGATTAAGAAGAAAACTGTAATTCAAAATAATTCAGTCCATCACAAAAACAAAATCTCCACATAAAATCAACCATGCTTTGCACACTTATCTGCTCATCCACATATCACATGCGCACACACACTCAGCCATAGTCGTACACTCCACACCTCCACGCCATACATCACCTGGTGAAATACATTCGGATTTCCAATGCACTAGTCATCTTGCCTCATAATTTCAAACATAATATAAAAAGAACTAAAACTGTTAGAATACTTTGAGAACACAACCACAACAGGGGTTATTTCACTTTAGCAGCACACTGTACAGCAGCAACAGGTAGTGGACGGCACGCTCTGAAAACAGACTAAGACCTACAGTTATCTGATCAAAGCTAAGTTCTAATCATCAATTAAACGCTTTAGTAGCTTCAGGCAAGAAAGATCTCCTATGCCTTTAAGTTTGGCTTGCAGGAGTAATATTCTCCCACTGAATGTACTTCTCTGGCCCTCGATGAGGCTGAACAGGGGGTGTCAGACACTGGACATGACAGAGATGTTTTTTTCTCAAGTCTCTTATAATAAATTATCACTTCAAGCCTCTTCTGGGGTTTCCCCACCACTGACTCAGCTTTCTTTACAACTTTGTCCACTCTACCCCTGTCCTGTTTTGAGATCTGACTACCCCAACAGACACAGCCCAAGAAGAGGACACTGCCTACAAAAAGTACAATGGACATGTATACATGTGTGTAAAACATGTTCAGAGTTTTCTCACTAGCATCAAAAGAGTGTAATTTCCTCAAGGAGTACAGTCTGGATTGAGATTTCTTTATCACATGATCAGTGTTAGCATTCCAGTTCAGTCTGCTGTCAATAATCACCCCCAAGTATATATAATATATATAGGTCAACCCTCTGAAATACCTCCCCCTTAATATCTACAGGATCAACATACTTGGCTTTTTTCCCTGAAATCAATGACCATTTCTCTGGTCTTACCAATACTGAGATGTAAAAAATGACACCACTCAACAAAGTTTATTGTAAAGATGGGCAACAAACATCATAATATATTATATTGGGAATGAGGAGATTGAGACGCAGCAGTATGCAATAAAGCTGAAAAAAAAACAAAAAAACTCCTGACTGAGTACAGTGCCATTAGTATTTAAAACGATAAAATTGAACAGCATAATGAAACAGTAATGCTCATAATTACTTACAATACAAGGCAGAAAACTGCATGGTCTGTTTTCACGGTCTCTTGGTGTAGCACCTGAATGCCCTGTCTCATCATCTGACTGGTCTGTGAGAATTTAAACTGGTGTTGTCACACTCTCAGATATTGTGGCTTTAATTGTTAATACCTCAGACGTCACTGTCAGAATTTACACTGGCGTTGCCTTAGCCCCCAATGCTGTGGCTTTACCAGTAATTTCTGTCACCTCAGATATCACTGTCATACTCTGATGTGTCACTGTCACAATCTGAAGCACCATCACACACCTGGCTCTCAGCTTCATCTGCACTGTTAGCTACATGTAAGATGTCTTGTGCAGTGGCAAGAATCTTTCTCTTTACAGTCCCACTGACATCAGCAAATTTGTCCAGCCAAACTTCATTAATAGAAGTACCACACATCCACACCAATAAATTGAACAAGCCCACAGGAACCATCTCCATAGCATGCTCCGTTGTGAGATCCTTGCTGTCAGCAGGCCATACTGCTGGTGATGTCACTGACATGACCTGCTCCCTCAGATACATGCTCCCATGGTAAAGTTGCCTCTTGTTGGCCTCATCTGAAAAATATTGTACCAGCAACAGGCATATAGTGACCTTAGGCAGGATGCTTGGCACAGCTGAAATACTCCCCGATCCCCTCCCCAAACAACTCAATTAGTACTAATCTAGGAAGTAGTGGAACTCTCAATTTTTTTTTTTTTTAATATACGCTATTCATCGTGCTACGTTGAAGTTGACCGTGACTACAAAGAAGTCTAGACCTGTCTATATTATGAGGTCCGGCAACGTAATTATCAAGATCACTGAAAAATGCTCATATTATCATTGTGATTACATACTATTTTCACGAACTTCTCATTCAGTTTAATAAATCAAACCTAATCCGAAGCACCACGTACAAAAGTTGCAGAAACTTACCTTGAACTATGATATGCCTGTAATCGATTGTAGCATTTCTTGTGAAACCCTGCCTCGTCAACGTTGAGGTCACTAAAGGCTTCCAAAGAATGACGAGCGACGTCTCCTTGAGTGCAGACGAACAAAGACCACCTTTCGCGACATTCCGAGACTCTTTGCATCGTTTTCTCGCTGAAAGAAAACTGTTTCACTACTGTTGGTCGCCCGTACAAGCGTGGGCAGCCATGTTTGTTTCCAAGCGTAGTCTCTTTCTGATTGGTCGAAAAATTAATTTATTCATCAAGGGAATGAATCGGCGCCTCTTCAGTAAAATCCGATTACCTCCCTTACAAGCTCTTTTTAATTATCTTTTATCCGCGATTAAAAACCAGTGCGCAACATTTCAGCTGAGATCTCCCAGTTTCTATCTAGTTATGGTGTATTATTGATGATAAAAACCAGAAAATGTAATTTGCATTGCAAAAATATTTTATGACACGAAAACCGAGGGCGGCCCACGGCCTATTTACGTCGTCAGTCGTGGTCTGGGGAAGGTAAATGTACGTGCTTTTCCGCGTGACATTAACAACGTTGGAAATCGTAAGCTTGACAAAGATTTATAGTAATATCAAATTGTTTTTGGGGTGTTTTGAGGGTGTTTTTTTAAAGTGAAAGGCACACTGGCACGGTGAACCTGACACTTCGTGTCAGTAGAAGTGACCACACGTTGGCAGAAGCGGAAGGGTGGGGTGACACTGTCGCCACTCGGTGATGCACTCCCTCCGAGGGACGCAGCCCGAATCTCCTGCAGGGGCCAAAAAAGTAATGAAAATTAAAATAAAATGACAAGTAAAAATGACAGGAATAGCCGTGCCCAGGACTCGCGTCAGATGGTCTCTAAATTTACGGATCCCCACATGCGTAATGAAATGTAAGAAGTTCTGTTCCCCAGTATCATAAAATCGCTCTTGCATGTAAAAAGGAAAGACAGGCCGCTAGCAACTGCTTCAGCCTTGACCCCTTGTCTCAGCTCCAGCCGGTGACCGCATTCTACGATCGCGGGGCACGTGACACGCGTCAGTAACACGTCACAAAGCTGTAAACGTTTGTAGAAACTAGAGGAGCAAAGCCTCCTTGGCTCACTTGTGAGATGGGTCAAGGTAATTCAAAAGAGTATGTTTGTAAAACTCTATCTGTATCTATCCTGAAGTAAGGTGTCTCTTGTGTTCATAGTTCCCAAGAAAACGGAAAATGGCAATATAACAGTTTTCCCAGGACAGCTTGTATGACCTTGACCTTGGGTCAAGGTCATTCGAAGGAGATCTGTAAGAACTTGTCAATGACTATCATTATGTCAAGTTTGATAGCTCTAGTTTTGTAGTTTCTGTACAAATGGTAATGTAAAATTTAACGACAGACAGCTGTAATGACCTTGACCTTGAGTCAAGGTCATTCAAAAGGGTATGTCTGCATAGGTCTCATTTCTATCATTGTGCCTTGTTTGGTGCCTCTGCTGTTTGTTGTTTCCAAGAAAATGCTTATGTTAAAGTTTCCGCAAAACATCTTGAATGGCCTTGACCTTTAATCAAGGAAATTGAATACAAGTATACCAGTACAGGTTTTGTCAATGTCTATCATCATGCAAAGTTTGATGCTTCTGTTACCCTTAGATTCTGAGAAAATGGCAATTTTAAATTTCCAATGAGACAGCTTTAATGACCTTGACCTTCAGTCCAGGTCATTCAAAATGGTATGTATTGGGAGGTCTTACTGCTGTCTCTCAGCAAGCCAGGTTTGGTGCTTCTGCTGTTTATTGTTTCTGAGAAAATGCCAGTGTTAAGGTTTTGGAAGCGTTTCTGCAAAGAGCTTGTATGGCCTTGACCTTGACTCATAGTCACTGAATACAGGTATGTCTGTGAAGGTGTTGTCAGTGTCTATAACCATGCAAAGTTTAATGTCTCTTGCATTTCTAGATTCTTAGAAAATGCCAATGCAAAATTTCCAAACGGACATCTTTAGTGACCTTGACTTTGGGTCAAGGTCAATCAATATGATAGGTTTTGAAAGGTCTTGTGGCTGTCTATCAGCTTGCCAAGTTTGGTGCCTCTGCTATTCATTGTTTCCGAGAAAATGTCAATGTTAAGGTTTTGAAAGGTTTTCCGCAAAACAGCTTGTACGGTCTTGACCTTGACTCAAAGTCACTTAATACAGGTATGTCAGTAAAGATGTTGTCAATGTCTATCACCATGCAAAGTTTGATGTCTCTGGCTTTTCTAGATTCTGAGAAATTGCCAATGTAATATTTCCAAACAGACAGCTTTAGTGGCCTTGACCTTGGGTCAAGGTCAATCAATATGGTATGTTTTGAAAGGTCTTATGCCTGTCTATCAGCATGCTAAGTTTAGTGCCTCTGCTGTTTGTAGATTCTGAGAAAAGGCCAATGTTAAGGTTTACTGCGGACACACAGACCCACAGACAGACAGACGGATACACACACACACACACACAGACACACGACGGAGGGTTATAACATAGACTCACTTTGTACACAAGTGAGCCAATAAAGATGACGCGTTGAGGTTAGCGGCCGCAGACTAGCGGTCGGCAGCGAAGAGTGATGAGGAGTCACAGTGGCATACATTCTGTCATGATTTGCAGTTGGATCACCACGAGTAAGCTGCTCAAGTCACCTCCGTGATTCATGGGACATATGGTCGACAGTGTGACGGAATTACGTGTGTGTAGAACGTCCAGGTTGATCCAGTAATCCCCGGCAGTCACTTGAGGAGCTCAGTCTCAGCTGACGGTCACCCACCCAGCTCGTGCACTTGGTGTCGCGTGCTGGAGCAGATCTGTGACGAGAATCATCGCACCAGCACGTAGTCGCGATATTTTAGTCATGCTGACGTTTGGAACCTGACAGACACCCATAACATCTTCTGGCGCAATCCGTTCTTACGCGTTCTTGACATGGAAACCATATGCCATTAATTGTCCCATCTTACACCTAGAGACCTTTCTGAAACCGCTTATGCATTTAGCAACGCAACCTTTCTTCTCAGTTTCCTTTTGTGTCATCAGTATTCACCATCACGCTTCCTCCCCACCCCTAGACCCATCCCTTCTTTCCACTACCCTTAACTGATACAAAGGATAGTTTGTTAGTTGTCTCAATAATAAAATGACCGCATTCCAGCACAGCACGGTCGAAAGACTTTGCAGACAACGGCATTCCAAATTCCTTCGGCGAGTGTTTGTTATGAACACTCCAATTCCTGTTTTAACGACCACAAAAACGCCCGCAATATAGCGAAGGAGAGCAGAGCATCAGTAACTGGTGCTGATTGGCTCATTACGAGAACCTTATCCCGACATCAAAGAATTTGGCATTAGCTTGAACCGTAACACCGCGAGCTAAACAACTTCCTTTTGGGCGCTTATCCATCGAGATGGCGAGAAATTGCCTCATGTTGCAAACTAACCCAACCAACTTCGCCAAGTGGCTTCGTACACGCACTGTATGTAAGACTGGGTGCGGCAACAGAGGGGGTTCATTCCTGAACAGGGTTAAGGTTCTTGCTTCGCCGGGCTGGCTTTCACTCACTCACCTACTGGCACTCCAGTACCGTCACTTCCCGTTCTCGGTTCGTTCTGGAAACTTGGCACCGGTGGTGAGCTGACAAAAATGGTACGCTAAAGTAAGTCCGGTGTGATTCACCGGAAACAGTGTGACGTCATGCTAGTGGTGATGGACATGTCAGTGTCAACTATCTGTATTATTCCGAGAACTGCCAGTATACCGATGTTTCTGACACCTGAAACATCAGAGGAAACATTAATTTTTAACCCAATTTGCCACAGTGCCACCGGTGACACGACGAGTATTTTCACTGAAGATCATTCTAGCTCATTACATTTAGGGCCCCTACAGTCAGTGATGGGTTATTTTGATGGACAGAAAGGAGATTTAATTGATAGTACAAAATGCGAGAATGGTGCCAGTCATGCTCTTGTGTGACCCCCCCTCCCCCCACCCCCCGCACCACCAACACGGCACTACCGATCTGTACTGGTCGCTTCCTTACCTGTTTCACACTGCCTCGCGGCCTATCTGGTGTGGGGAAAATCCATGGACGGGGGGCAGCTAGCACCTGTGCAAACAGCACCATGTTGTCAAATGGCTGCCACACGGCCAGGAAGTAAACCATGTCAACAAGGAAGCTCAGCCTGACAGCCACCTTCACCTTCCATCTCCCAGTGCCAGCTGCCCTTCCTACCTGTCTGTTTCCTCTCCATCCAACGCAAGCCACGAAGGCAATGGATGCCTGTGATCCCAACATCAGTATGTCATTCTTCACACCTGCCGCGTGCTTCCAAAGGCTTGAACTTCATCCGATCATATGTTGGGGAAAATGCGGTAGGTGTGAGAGTGCTGACCGTATGGACACAACACGAAGCGCCGCCAGCCTCAAAGGCACACGTCCCTTTTCTTCTGCGAAACGTACCAATGACACCAGAGGATGAGACATGTTAGAGAGTCATACCCCGTAATTTTCGTTTCCAACGTTTGAAAGGAAACTTTTGTTGAGCTGACCCAGCCACCCTGTACAAAAGGAAGATGACGTAACACCAGTAAGCAACTGAAAATGATCATTTCTGAAAAACATGTGCTAAGGCTAACAGGCGAAATAGCAACTGGCTCAGGAGGAGATCGAAAGACGCTGGAGACTCCTTCTAAACTGATGTCTTCACCTTTGAAACTGTTTTTCCGACGGATATTAGCAATGGAGGTAACACGTAAAGTCTCCGTACAGCGGTCACTGTGGTGCAGCTGGCCAGTCGGTAAACCGAACCTGACGGAAATAATGAGGGTATGAATGAATAAATGTCGTCATCAGTGCAGCCACAACGACTCGACATGCACATTGTCAACGTGGATGCCTCAGTGCAGCAGCACAGACCGTTGTTGCCTTGACTATGCCGTTTGTGTGAGCTGCTCATCCCGAGGCAGATTAACGACGTCAGTGCAGCGGTGTATGTGTTGTGGTTCCATGCTGTCGCAGCTCCAAGATTCCCCCGAGGCCAGAACAACATGCCAGCCAGAAGCCGACAGCCTCGCACTCTGCACGCCCTGTCCGCACGCGCCGTCCTGAGGCAGAAGCACGTGGAGGTCACGCTTCCTTCCGACTGCCGCTCCGCAGGCACCAGCACAGGGTGCAGTCCTCTTGGGCCGCTCTACGGCAGATGGTCGCCTCCCTTGATTGTTGCCACTGGCAGCCGACACCGGGCGAGTGCAGCCTCATTACGGGACCCCACCGCTACTGTACTGTACTGTAACGGCCTTTTGCTGACGTACGACGCTAGAACTGTTTCATTTACCGTTAGACGGTCATGCCCCGTTACGCGAAGTGCGGGCACAGACTGACGGAGAATGTCCCGTATGCCAAGATACACTCAAAGAAGTGATAACATATGTGGTCAGAATGATAACAGCCATTTTATCGATAAGTTGATTTCCGAACAACCAGGAAATGTAGGGTGAGATAGGTACAGCGGGGATTCAATTAACATTTACCGTTGCTGGCAGCAAGACGATGGTGAACTTTATCGCACTTGCACTGTCTGCCATTTGAACTTATGGCGCCCCATACACTCGTTCTTTCAGGCACTTGTGCCTTTTGACATTTGAACCAGAAATTAGCCTCGAGGGAGTATCCCCAATCAAACTCGCACCGCACATAGTTGGGACAGCCGGTCTGCACGTGCACGGAAACCTGAGCGTTGTTTTACAGCGCGGGCGCTCTCTGTCTCTTTCTGTCTCGCGCAGCACGTGCTCTCACGCTGGCTTGCCTGGCATTCGGGCAGGGTATGGCGGATGACAGAGGCGCCCCACAGGTGGGTGCCGCAAGGTGGGAAAGGGAATGCTGCATGACGGGATATGTCGGCACGTTGCGCACCCTCACCTCCAAACTGAATCCACACACTCACTGAGGTTTATCACCGAAATGAACACCTTCAGAGGATCAGCCGGCGATGTCACGTGCTACACTGATCTGTCGTCATGGGTTCAAGATCATTTCAAATGTTTGTGTCAGTCTTGTCACTTGAAAATCAGTACTCATCGGCGCAGAACTGAGCATTAGTGACGCCGGAGTACAGTAAACAGGAAACCGTCAAGCTATTCCGAATACTGTACTAGAAGAAGCGGAGGGGACTGAGAGGGTGGGCCGGAGCCGCCCGGCTGGGAGAGGGTGGGAGAGACTGACAATGTGCTCGGGACTATGATCCCGGTCGGACTGATCCGCCTGCAGCTCGACACTGATGATGACGTTGAACTTCGGTAGCTTCAAAGGCTACTCTTGTCTATAGTCAAAGGCCACACTTGGAGTGCAGCATTCTGTATGGCAAACGGCCATGCTGATCCTGCTATATTGTGTTTGTTGGCATTAGGAATTCTTTTTATCTTCCCCGGGGCTACGCGGTGCTTGGGGAATAATTCCATCTTCACCTTGGTATTTTTCGGGGCGCCACAGCGTATATGGGTCCCATATCGGATGCTGCGAACTGCCCCCTCCTCCCTCCTCCCCCCCAACACTGATCTCTCCTGCCCCTTCCCCGTATTCAGCAAACACCAAGTCGACAGGTATTTCTGGTATGCATAAGACTGAAACTACTCTTCTTCCACCTTTGCTTCCACTGACTCCGGCTTTCCAGCCAGTTGAGGCTGAGTGAACAACAACAACAAACAAGATGGCCACTGACCAGCCCAATATGTTGTTTCCATTTAATCACCTGCTGTCGTCACGGTCGTTCTTTTGTAATGCCATGTATACGGGAGGACACACACACACACACACACACACACACACACACACACACACACACACACTACACACTCTCTCTCTCTCTCTCTCTCTCTCTCTCTCAATGGAAACAACTGACCGGGCTTGTCAGACCAATCTTGGTTTTGGAAGAGAGACGTCAAGTTGTTTTCTTTGAAATATATGACGTTTTCCTCATTGGGATGACGCATAATACATTTGACGTAATAACTTTGACTCGGATACAATTCTTGCAATGAAAGCAGCCCCATGAAAATTGAAGTGTTGCTGCTGCGCAGTGTAAAGATCGAATTTATACCGGCTCAATGTGTTTAACAGACAAGTCTGCGCGGCGAACGTTTTTTCACTATGTGTTATGTCTGCTGCGCGCGCGCGCACACAGACACACACAGACATACGCGCGCGCGCACGCACGCACGCACGCACGCACGCACGCACGCACGCACGCAGACTTGCGCGAGCCGCGTTTGTGCATGTGCTCCATTGAGACCTATGTGGTGTTCTCTCACTCTACTATGCTATTGAGTGAGAGTCAGTGGGAAAAACAAAGCTCACTACATCAATGAAACTCCCGCTTTCCCCGTCTACAAATAGAGAACTTCCGAAAAGTGACGACACACCCCCACGTCAATCAAACATGACGTCGGCAAACTGACGCTGATACAGTTTTGCGTCAGTGCGCGTGTGCCTTTTCTGCGATGTTTGTGAGGCGTGTGGCTTGTGTAAAGGAAATGTGCTTCGAGTACAAATTTTCGAGTCAACTGACGACAACGGCTGCAGTGAATTTTTCTAATTTTTTTGTATATTTTTTATGGCACCCCAGGCTCATTATCTATGTATAGTAGGAGCGATTTTGAGATCTAAAGTGTGTTCACCAGCACTTTCATCAGGTACGGTTTACGCCAAAAGTACAAAAGCGACAACCTCCAAAATTCACTCAGTTGAGAGTCCGTATTCATGCTATCTATGTCCCAAACATGGAGTGGTTTAGGTAAATATTACGCCTTTAAACGCCAGAAAGCCACTTTTTTTGAAAAGGGCGATAACTCGCAAATCATGTGTGCAATCGTACCTGGATCGGGCCTTCTATTCAACAATCTTGATTCATTTAGAAACCCCAAATTTGAAATCGATCGGTTCAGTATTTTCGGAGAAATAGGCATCTGAACTGGGTTCACATGCAATGTCAACTCAGGCTCGGTTTACATGAAAACTATAAGAGCGACCATTTTCTAGTAGTGAGTCAATTCAGAGTCCGTATTCAAGCTATCTACTGCCAAAAAATTGAGTGATTTAAATAAATATTACGCCTGTACACGAAAGACAACCAACTTGTCTCAAAAGGGCGATAACTCCCAAATCACTTAAGCAATCATCACACGCTTGAATCGTCTAATGTAACATTTTGATAAATTTGGATACCCCAAATTTGAAGCCATTCGGTTAAGTATTTTCGAAGAAACGGGCCCGGACACAATTCACACACACACGCACATCCACACAGACGGCACTCAGGAGGAGGAGAACTGCGTTCGGAACATCATACGCGTCAGCATCGATGACGCAAGTTTTCTTACGTCATTGTCAGAGTTACACTTGCAAAATCGTCTCTGCGGGAGATCGGCAGTGACGTGCGTTTGTACCACAGATGCTTGCCCATGAACGTGGAAATTTTAGCCCGTCCTATTATGTTGTTTCCATTACTATGGAAACAACATAAAAACAACCCAGAGTTGAGGAAGTAGGCACTGTCTCTAGCTGATCGGTGTCGGACAAGACAAGACTAAAGATTCAGACAAAACCTGCATCACTAGGAGCCACTTGACAAGAGAAAGCGAGCGCGTTATGTGCCGATGTAGTCCGGCAGTTCTCAGTGAAAACGGCTGGCATGTCAAACGTGACGTCAGGCCACTTGTAGACTACAGAAAGCATGGCGCCCAACCGCCAAACACGATACGCCTTGGTGCTGGCGGCAGCCCGCCACACAGATCACAGTGATTACGACACTTCACGTAACATTCTTTACGTCTCAGTTGCTCTCAAACACAGCCTGTTTCTCTTATACACGGAATCTCTAGCTCGTTATATGAACACGCTCATTCTCTGCGTCTGGCATGCAACAGGACACTAAATCTTACTGCCAAATCAGTGGCATGTGTTTTATCTAGGACAACCCCCCCCCCCCCTCGACACCCCCCTCCCCCGAAAAAAATAACTTAATAAAATAAAATAAATAAACAAATAAAATAATAATAGAAATAAAAAATAAAGATAAATGAAATAAATAAATGAAAGAAAGGACCCTCCCCCAAAACAACAACAACAACAACAACAACAACAAAAACCCAAACCAAAACCAAGACAAACCAAAGCAAACAGTCATGCACTTGTGTCAAGTAAACCATCACTACACTGTGCATACCCGCCTTGTGCTTGTTCTAAATGTTAATATACGGGTGTGAAATGGCGGACATTCGTCAATGAAGCTTTCGGGATGGATATTATCCGTCGCAGTGTCTGCATGCGCCGACGCAAACAGTCAACACGTGTATGAATTTTCCTCACAGTGCAGGTCGTTACAGCCACCGAATGGTGATTAAATAAAGTCATCGTAGAGTTGCCACTTGCCAGTGGATCCGGCTGCATTATGCGACGTGTGTCGACAGTGCAGGTGACGGAATGTAACAGGGAAGAACAAGTCATTAGATACTTCAAACGCTCCAGCAGCGCGAGTACATTCCCCACCTATGGCAGAGGGTTCAGTAAGCTAAGCACGAAATGCCAATATACAACATCATTAACCTGAGGGAAACGGCCCAGGCTGTGGCCTTTTTTCCGCATAGGAATTTGCATACGGCATACGAAACATGCACGATAACATAGAGCATGAAGCCCCTCTCTATCTTTGAGATCAACGATAACCTTGCCATCCTTCAAATATGATTGAAGAACCTTCTCATTCCAAAACATTTGTAACTGCTGTGATTTTGGCCATATAAATTGTATGAATTCTCTGTATATCCATGTCTTGCGTTATCGTTTACTTCTTACTTGTAACTTTCATTTCTCGTCAAATGTGTAGCCTGTCAGTTCTTGCGCTGTTTCAGCGCTTAGAACATACATTGTGTATGAATATTTGCTTTGAAATGGTGATGATGATGATGATGATGCATGTTTCTATAGATAGAAAAGCCCAGCCTCACTCCCAAAAGATAATCATGAAACAGGGTCTGTTGGATCGACCTTGGATACAATGTCACGTGTTGAAAGAGTTTCCTGTTTACTGGTATACGTTATCGATCTTTTTCTAGGTGTGAACTTTGGCTGGAATGCCATTCATGTACAGTCCATGGCACAAACAGCACGTGCTATGTTGCTCAAGTTGTATATGTGTGTTTACGTTACGTGTGCCGGCGGGGGTGGAGGTTTCACAAGAGCCAGTTGCTGATAGCGGTTGGCTTTTTACCGGAACACAGCTTACCTGGCTGACAAAAATAGTCCTTTTACCGTTCCAGGGTACATGGTACTCCTTGCCGGGGAGGCTATGTACCGAGACAAGCCGGAGTGTCAGCCAAAGAACGATAAGAGTAACACTTGTTCATTAGATAACTGATCTGTATTTCTAACAGCCAGATTTTGGTGTAGAGGCAAAAGGCGAATTTTTTTTTTTTTTTTTTTTTGCTAGCAAATTGGTTGTGAAGAAGACGGACGAGAAAAGGTCATGATGTTGAGCTAAGTGCTAGTGACAGCCTGGTGCGGTGGGTTGGTGAAGACAATGGTTAGTGTTGTTTCCAATCACCAAAGAATGCCGCCCGCACGGGCCGATGTGGAGATGTTACCTGTCAGTAATACGTGACACCTTCACACCACCTTCCTGACGAGTGCTGGCGTGCACTGCATTTTTCCCATTCGACTTTTCTCACAACGGTGGCGTTTTCCTGCCTATCGTATGAGGGCTATTTATGGTGCCCCATGACACCTTAAAAGGCTTGATTTTTTTTCACAGTACATGAGCTAACATGAAATAAACAAAATGAAATCGACTGATGTAGCGTTGTTAGTGAACTAACTGTTCTTGTAAAAAAAAAAAATATTTAAAAAACACGAATCGTCGAATCCATCTCCTTACCTTTCGTCCAAGACATGTATATTTGGTTACATCGGCAGTTTTATCTTCAGCATTTTTGTCTGAAGTATGTTTTTTTGCTGATTTAAGAAAACAGCCTTCATCGGCAAAGCACGATACCCGCAACAACATATTACCACCAAAACATGTCAGTCATTCCACGGCAGAAACTGCTTGTAACGACTACAAGGTAAGGTTCGCAACACTGTTAATTACTGTCTCATAAGGTGCTTAAACGCATGACTGAGTACAAATAACAGATCATTCAACCGCACGCCGGATTGAAGCAATGGTTGACGGTTTACGTGCAAGATCAGTACACTGAACGGTCTCACTACAACATTGTGATTGTCTCAAGACTACCTATTGACCCAGATCAGCTCTTACGCGAGTGACCCAGGACAGTACTCGTCATGCCAAGGACACTCTCTGGCCAGTGATAGAGCCATTAAGCATAAAACCATAAAACCTACCACTCAAGGGAAAGATATTCAAGTACGTTGCAAATGTCGCAAACTGCATAGGTATACTTTGCATACTATTAACAAGCTGGCGCTAATCCTTTGCGTGAAGTGGCAGTTGTGCCTGAATTTATTTATTTATTTGTAACACTCAGTGTTAACTTGTGAGATGGAATTTGCAGTGCCTGGCATCAACTACGGTTCTCTTGGACGGAATACTTTGTCATTACACCTTCATGAAAGAAGAAGAAGAAGCAGCAGGAGAGAGAGAGGGTGGATGTTTGGGAGTTTAACGTCCTTTGCAGGAGAGAGAGACCGAGACAGAGACAGAATTTTTAGAGTACATGGAGCAGTTGCAGACTGTCGGTCACATCAGTGGCCAGTTACAAATTTCCCTTTGTTACACACGTGAGCCAACCATTCTAAAAGACAATAACACATACAAAGTATTTGCTACTGGCGTACTCCTAGTCTATTTCAGTGTGTATGCAAATACTGGGCAGTCAGTGCTGTTTTTACACATGGAGTAGAGTCCATTCCACGCCATTTGCACTGACATACAGGAAGACACTCAGTCAGTAACTATGCCCAGTATTAAACCTCTCGGAGAAATACCGGTTGTTAAGTCCTGAAAGCCTTACACAAAGAGTTCTCTTGGAAAAAACATAAAATCTATGTACATATTGACACGTGAACTCTGTACATTTTTTGCGGCACCTATCGGGCGTCTCGGCGTTAAGCCCTAAATAACTAACTAACTATCGGGCGTCTGGCTTTAGTAGTTCGCGAGAGAATTCACCATTCTGCCAATCAAGTTATTGCTGACAGGCTGGCGGGCGTTCATGTTCTTTTTCTTTTAAGTCAGAGCACATCGTTTGCACATAATGTGACCTAACAATCAAAGTGTACATTTTGCAGATCTGATTTCACGTTCCTCGTTTTGCATACATTTTTTGTGTGTGTTGGTGATAACAGTGTGTTGGCACGGTGTCACGTGATTCAGGGAAAAAAAAAGTGGTGGATGGGAGGGAAGCATCGTGTTTGATAGTTTTAGCGAGCTGTCATGGGACAGTTCACTGCAGTTCATTTTTGATGTACGAGCGTATACTTTTAGTTACAAGTCTCAGCCACTGTTGGGTGGTGCTGTCTCAGTGTACCTGAGATAAAATGTATCACCCCGTCCTTGAATTTAAGGCTGCATATTTTTAGACTGCATAATAGTGCATATTTTATGTCGTGACCTCGTTCTATTGCACGATTTGGAGAGTTCATGCAGGTCACTTTTGATAAATGGACGTGGGTGGCACTATTTTACTAAAATACAATGTATCACCCCATCCTTGAATGTAGGCGTGCATATGTTATATTATGACCCCGTCCTGCTGCACGATTTTGGAGATCGATGCATGTTTCCTAGTTCCCCTCATCTAGCGTCAGCGTCAATTTCAGTCTCTTGTTGCAGCGCGAGATTTCTCTGCCTGTTGTCATCGGGAGCCGCCCGACAGCGGCCAGGGGGCGACACTGGAACCTGCTGACACGTGGTCGCACATTGGCAATCCTGTTCAGTTATTAGTATATGTATGTACATGTATGTATATCTCCTAATATGTAGGTAAGTATGTAACATTCCCTCCGTCCCCGTAGCCTCTCTCTCTCTCTCTCTCTCATATTCTGGCAAACCGTTACACTGCTCTAGGTGGTATGGCAGGAGTCCTCCAGCGTTGACATTCTTGGCTGACCAGAAAATAACTGCTGAACCAATACAAGCGGCTGAATGTTATCGACGCTGTCGTAGTTATGGTAACCACTTACGAGTCCAAGCTGATGGAGTGGAGCGTGGTGGCGCAGTTTCGGACATCCTCCTCTCAGCTATATTATATAGCCTATACTAATGAAGACACACCGGAGAGCCTGCAGGTAAATCAGCCAGTATCGGGGAGGTATACAAAAACGCAAAGCAAGCATGAGAAAATCTCTTATGATCAGCTGTAACTCCCTAAACTACGTAAGACTGGAGAGAAGTCGTGCTGTATATTACTGACTCTGAAGATTTACTGCCAGCGCGTATGTTAAAGTACAAAAGTAGGCTGGCGATGGGTTAGATTTTTAAATGAAATATTCTGCTGTTGTGACTTCCTCGGCCTGTTTCGTACACAAACATTGACAGGCCATTCAAAGGTGACTTCGCCCGGCGTTACCGTTGTTTGCACAAGTCCATCACATTGTGCTGTACTCTGGGACAAAACCCCGTGTACTGTCCAAGTGAAGTTCACAAGTAATCTCCATTTTCATCTCGCCAAACAAACTTTTAAATATTTCGTTTGTACACTCGATGACGGCAAAAAGAAATGCGACAAAATTTACGTTGACCGTTCAATTGTCAAACTGTGCACTTTTGGCAGACTCTTCCATTTAGAGTGATTTTTCATCTTCTGAAGCGAATAAACAAGATGGCCACCAGCCCAATATATTGTTTCCATAAATCACCTGCTGTCGTCACGGTCGTTCTTTTGTATCCGGAGCACACACACACACACACACACACACACACACACACACACACACACACACACACACACACACGCGCGCGCGCGCGCACGCACGCACTCTCTCTGAATGGAAACAACTGACCAGGCTTGTCAGACCAGTCTTGTTTAACAGACAAGTCTGCGCGGCGAACGTTTTCTCACCATGTGATGTTTTATCTCTGCTGCTGCTGCTGCTGCTGCGCGCTCGAGGGCGCGCACACACACACACACACACACACACACACACACACACACACACACACACACACACACACACACGCACGCACGCAGACTCGCGCGAACGTTTGTGCATCTGCTTCACTGAGACCTATGTGGTGTTCTCTCACTCCATGCTACTGAGTGAGAGTCAGTGGCAAAAACAAAGCCCAGTACATCGATGAAATTCCCGCTTTCCCCGTTAGGCTAGGAAAATTGCTGAACAAGGTAGAACAAATTTGATCCTAACTTTTTATTACAGATTTCAGAAGAACACAGGCCCCTAATGCTGTGGTGGTCTCCGTGAATTTTTCCTCCGTCCGCGTCACCGTTAAAAACGACCGTTTATCTTGCCATTTTCACTATATGAGCCCTATAAATGGGCTTTTGAGGGTTTGCACATCCTGCGATGAAATAAAAGTTAGGGCCGGAAAAACCGGAAAAGTTTAATATTCAAACTATCGGTCTGACAAGCTGCCCGACCCCAAGATCTGCGTCCGGGAAAAATTTGGAAAAGAAAACCGCGGCAAGATGCACGAAATACAGGTAGATTGCATCTCTCTCTCTCTCTCTCTCTCTCTCTCTCCCTCTGTGCCAGTGAGAGAATGAGTGTGTGAGCGCAAAAGCGGCTATGTGTCTACTGTCACGCTGTTGGGATTTGGGGGAAGTCTGTAGCTGAAACTGAGAGAGAGAGAGAGAGAGGCGTTTAGGAGGTGGATCAGGAGGTGTGTTTGTGAGTGGGCAACAGGTGAATGCAAGAGCAGCACGGGAAGCAAGGAAGGCTGCACTCGTTGACTGTGTGGAATCAGTGGCGGCACTGACGTTGACCGTCAACACGCGGCTCACTTCACCGCCGGCTGTATGATCCGCTGCACCGTTGGTAAAGTCCGATTATGAGAGGCACGTTCTGTTTGTCCTACACTCGGCCACATGTGTTGTTTTGCTTGATCAAACTATGGCCTTGCTTAACTTGTCACTTGCTATAATATATGGAGCTGTCGATACTCTTCAGCTGTATGTAAAGATCATGAGCGTGCCTTTCACGGGTTTCATGGCTCTTCGGCCGTCTTTGGCAGGCCGTATGCTGACACAGTGACAACAGCAAGCCAGAGGACTTTAAATGTAGATCTTTCTTTAAACAAACAACAACAACAAACCGCTGCATAAACTATGCGCTTTAGGCATCGGCCGCTGCAAATGCGCAAGTCAGTCAGCTCAGCCGGCCACACTTAACACGTTGCTCAGCGTCTTCAAACCGTCCATCATCATGAGTTCGCCCTCACTTCAGTGTGCGTGTGGTCACTGACGGAGAGCCATCGCTACTTTTAGTGTTTCCCATGTACAAGTAGTGCTGGTGAGAGACAAACCTACCTATAGCAACATAGGTCCTATAGCCACGTTCCTCCGTCCATCATCACACGCAGTCCGACCTGAAGAAAGTGCGAACTCATGCCAGGGTGTGTAGCGGTTTCAGGTATGAGGAGTTCTTTCCCCCGCTCTGCAACTTTTTGTAATGAATTAGATCTTTAATCAAGGCCGAATAATCGATCCCGCCCACACGCAAACGCCAAGTCAGTGAGACAAAGAGACAGAGAGTGTATGGATTATTTCGTTCTTAATCATAGTCCATCGCACATCACTTGACCACGGAATGGAAAAAAAAGGTTTACCATCGCTAACTCACTCTCTATGTTCCCTATCGTGATTGTAACTCGAAGAATAGAGCTCTGTTCAAAGTTTTGAACTACAGCCAAAAACTGATAACCGTTAAGATTTATGGCGTATGTTTTGAATGGATGTGTTTAATTTATATAGCGAGGCACTGTGACTTTATTTCAGTACCATTTTCTTCAGAAGTACTTTGTGCCAACAAAACTGCGTGCTTTTTGTGCACTAACGTAAGAATTATAGATACCTGCGGTAGAAGATGGATGGGAATACGTTACAGTGCACCGACAAAGATAGGAACACCCACAACACGCAGAAGAACACAACATACAATTCCCTTGCAAAACAGCAGACCGAAAAGCGTTAAGGCTCTCTCTCTCTCTCTCTCTCTCTCTCACACACACACACACACACACACACACACACACACACACACACACACACACACACACACACACACACACACACGGCAGACATACACGCACACGCACACACACGCACACACACACACACACACCGGCACACACACACACACACACACACACACACACACACACACACACACACACACACACACACACACCTCCTCCTAGACTGTTCATGACCAGCTGGAGTTATACTGTATCAACAGCAAAATCATTTTGTTCATTTAGTTTAAATTAGTTGTGACGTCAAAGACGCCTTCGCAGAAAGGAATTGAAGATAGCCAGTAGCGCACAGAGCGATGCTCGTAGATGATATCAAAAGTGAGAAGGGAGAAAGAACAACAAACAAGAAAGGAAAGACTGCCTATGGCTGTTCGCTATAATAAAAGATAAACCAGGAGGATGGGCGATAAACCTGCCCCCCCCCACCCCACCCCCCCAAAAAAAAGAAAAGAAAAGGCTGGTTCATGACTGTGGTTGCATGACTCTGACGTCATCAGTGTGGGCCAGTGTATGCCGGATCGACAGGGGTTTTAAGTGCAGACAATTAGTTATGAAGCTATCTCAGTGCGGACAATGGTTATGGCTTTTGATTGTGTTCCTTCCATTATCTGGAGGAGAGATGTAAGCCGATGCCGTTACGTGTTAGCGCGTGGCGTGTGACGAACTTCCTGCCGGTCGCACTTTACTTCTAGTGGTCCTCATCCGCCAGTCAGCAGTCAGGTCAATCTCCGCCGCAGCCGGACGCGCTAAACGTCTTTGAATAGCCATGATGAGTGCTTAGATGCGGGATTCCTCGCCGATGAGAGTTGTCACCTCACTGCGGTGATTCAGTGCCAACGCATTGTGAAGTCAGTACGTCCGTGACCGGCTGATCATTTTCTGAATTCAGCACTTTTCCCTGACACGTACAACACTAATTTAAAATTAGTGGTTTTCTATCAGTTTTGGTTGGCTGGTTCGTGGCTCGCTCCGCATTGTTTCAGATGCACAATGGCGAGCGAACGGCCAGGACAGACGTCCATCTCCGTGTGGGCGACTCTGTCAGTACATGTAGTTTACTAGCCTGTTAAAAGTTTGACCGTGTCAGTACATGTAGTTAACAAGCCTGTTAAAAGTTTTACCGTGTCAGTACATGTAGTTAACAAGCCTGTTAAAAGTTTGACCGTGTCGGTACATGTAGTTAACAAGCCTGTTAAAAGTTTGACCGTGTCGGTACATGTAGTTAACAAGCCTGTTAAAAGTTTGACCGTGTCGGTACATGTAGTTAACAAGCCTGTTAAAAGTTTTACCTTGTCAGTACATGTAGTTAACAAGCCTGTTAAACGTTTGACCGTGTCGGTACATGTAGTTTACAAGCCTGTTAAACGTTTGACCGTGTCGGTACATGTAGTTTACAAGCCTGTTAAACGTTTGACCGTGTCGGTACATGTAGTTTACAAGCCTGTTAAAAGTTTGACCGTGTCTAGTTGGAGCAGCTGCTTACCTGCTGGGGTCTTTAGGTTCATTTGGCGTACATAAAAAGTTGGGTTAAGTCAGTGTGGCTGTCCTAGTTATGTACTCCATGCCCTCGCCCCACTATCACTCAGTCATCTCAATTACCACTGTGCTCCTGCCCCAGCTCTTTATTGCCCACTTTTGTCTGCCTACGGACGTGAGATATGATACCCTCATCTGACGCAAAACACTGTCAGCAATGTGCTCTAAAAACTGAGTTTCGCTTCGTTTATTAAAGGGCACGTGGTTAATGTTTGCAGGTCATTTGATTTACATACTTATCTCCATTTATCGCGTCTTGCCGCACAATGAAACTGCACGCCAAGTGCACTTGACTGGCGAGTCGAGTCTTCATCTCAGACTTCCCACTGTGTTTGCAGATACCGTATTCTGGTTGCTCGAGGTCTCGCGAACAGAGAACCTCACTAAATTTCAAGTTATTTTTCCAGGCGAAATTTGATTTAATTTATAATGCTTTCATCTCACTTCTTCTTTTTACGCAGAACTGAGGTCAGCATGGCCGCTGAAGAAAATGCGGTAGATGTATGCCTATGCCGCGGTAACCACATGTAGATCAAAATATGTTTTTGATCAAGTAGACGTTTGGCTAATGTTTGACTAGACTTCGTTTGGACGATGCAAGTTCACCCAATTTGTTGATCTGTACATACATGAGTCATGAAGCAGATACTATAATAATAATAATAATAATAATAATAATAATTTTATTTATAAAGCGCATATTCATGTAAGATTACATGCTCTAAGCGCTAACGAAAATTTAACAGACAATAAAAACAGTCAAAAAGCAATATGCAATAACGAGGAATACCCCAGAATGAAAAACTGACAAAAGATCAACAGTCAGGATAGTGAAAACTCAATGAGATCTTGTTTAAACCTTTTTCATTACAAATATGCTTTGAATAGGTAAGTTTTTAGATGGCTTTTGAATGAACTTTCTGATTTTATTGATCTTAAAGATAATGGCAGCTTGTTCCAAGTTTGGGGACCGAAAATGGAAAAAGAACGTCTACCATAGTTATGCAGTTTATATCGAGGTACAGACAAAAGATTTGAATTTTCAGAACGAAGACTACTGGATGGTGCATATGGCCATATATATACTATGCGCCATTCTTTAACCCTCGTCTGCACACGTGGTTATTTTTTCGTCGAAGGCTGTCAGCTGAATGCTTCTCGTCATGCCGGCGACGAATGTTTCCCCGACCAGTGTTGTCCTCTATAATTTTCAATGTACAGTTCCACCAATATAACAACCGCTTATTGCTATTGTTGTGGTTAGTTGTTTGTTGTCACAATTTTGTTTTTTGTTTCGTTTGTTGTTGCTCGCGGCGCTAAGTACATGTCCAGGTGAAGTATGCGTGAGGTTCCTAGTGCTTACCTTGCCACACGCTGATGTCACGCGTATGTTGGTCATTTATAATTAGCCACAGTGACGTCCCACAGACGTAAAACAGGAGTCAGAGGTATGTTGCGAGAAAAAACTGACTTGAAGTCGAGGGGAACATTCGAACTTTGCTGTCTTTTATATCTCACACGTGCATCAAAACTGGAGAGACAATTCTGTTCAAACATCGGGCTGACCCACGGACAATATTTTTACTTTAAAATATCTAGGGAGGTTCTCGTCTTTTGCGGTGCACCATGGTGACTGTTGTAGGCGCGCTCTCAAGTCTCTCTCTCTCTCTCTCTCTCAAACGTTTTCAGTATACGTGTCTACACTTGACGGTCTCCCCTGTACAGCTTGCCAATCGTACCACAGTTTGTCAGTATTGAGTCAATTTGTTCACACTCTCTCATCCGCCTCGGACATAAATTTGACATAAAACTGCATCATATTGAATTTTACATCGCTTCCGAGTGAACTTGGAAATGCGTCATACGAGAGAGAGAGAGAGAGAGAGAGAGGCTATTAGCCTACATCTACCAGGGACAGATAGTGCGTCGTGCGCAGCCTCTCCTGCAGGGGATGTAACCGGATTGGGCACTTCCGTTTTCTGCCTAATGCTCCGTTCTAACAGCGTCTGATTGGGGGTTTCATATAACATTCCTCCCCTCCTGTCCCTGCCCCCCCCCCCCCCCCATTCGTCCTCAGCCTCCTACCGTGACAAAACCTCAAACCGCTTTCCTGCAGAAAGTCGCCAGTGTCTCCAGACTGTCGAGGACTGTGAAGGGGCGAACCAGAGTGTGTAAACTGGCCACTGTTTGTTGTCTGGGCTGAAGCTCCAGTGGACCGAGTGGATCCTAGCGGCCTTGAGGGGACTAAAAACTGCCCGCTCCCTGCGTCCTGCTCCAGTCATGGGCCTGTCATTATCCGTCACGTTTACTGTCAAACAGAAACCCCAAACGTTGTGGCCACAGACGCCTAGGTGCAAATTGAACGATATGCTGCGGCCGCGGCTCTGCACCAGGTGACTCCAAACAGTTTTCCTTTGAAATAAAAAACCGAATCTCAGAATAGAACTTCTGAGGCTTTATCGTGAAATAAGCACACACACACACGCACACACACACACACACACACACACACACACACACACACACACACACACACACTGCCAACTATGTTTGCATAAATGGCGGTTCTCAACGACTGTGAACGATGTTTGTGTCGAGGTGACGTGATGATAGACGACTCCAATAGGCAAGCCGGCCCGAGGCCAAATCCCCGCCCCCCTTACTGTGCCGTGTATTGGCAAAAGACAGCCGTACGTTCATGACGTCACTGTATGGGAAAAGGGGTGATATCAAGACGAAAGGGATTGACGTAATGGTCCTTTTCCTCAAATGACGTCAATGGACTTACTGCTTTCTTTCCATGTTTCAGCGATATCAGACTACACGTGCTTCCCTCGTTGTAGTGTCTATAGCAAAACGTTTGGCAGACCATGCCATATATTGTGTATATGCCGGCCGCGGGACGCGATTGGTTGAATTCTGGGGGCTCGACCCTTTTGACTGACAGGAGTCTCCATTTTGCTCCACAACACAAAAGAAAAGCTTGAAGTGTTATCATGCAAACGATAATTCTGTATAACACTTTTACTTCGACGTTTTTGTGCTCAGGCCGGTCTGGTGAGTTAGATGCATCTTGCAACACAGCAACAAGACGAGTGAGTGAGTGAGTGAGTTTTTAGGGCTTAAAGCCGCGCAAGCCACAAAGACTAATTCGCGGCTGAGTGTGCCTGCACTACATGAAAAAAAACAAAAATGTAACGTTGGACAAAGGGTGCAAACTGGTCTACGGGGCTATATAAACCTAGGACATGCAGGAGACGCTGCACCTTCATGCTAATTTCTCGAACTCCCGGTTACAAAAAAGCGTAGAAAACAAATGACAATTACAACTAGGCAAAACAAAGATAAATACTAAGCGCATATACAGCAAATATTGCAACTTATCATCTCCTAGGCGCAATAAACCAATTCGCAGCATATGCCCAACATCACTTATTCCTAACCACTGGTAGTGCAGACGTGAGTGAGGGGTTAAAAAGAAGAAATATAGATGAAAGGGCCGAACTCAGAAATCAGCTGAGAGAAGAGAGGAAGGACAGAGCGGCTAAATTCGGGAGGTTTTAAAGAGAAAGATACAGGTGAATGGGCTGGTGAGGGATAGAAAGAGAGGTAGGAAGGAAAATTCCTTAGTTGCCAATGAAGACAACATGCCTGGGAGGCAGTTGGAGAACAGACCGCTCCAACACGGAACCTCCCCGCCGTGAGGCGGTTTGGGAAAACAACGCACCAGAGAGGGGTGCGTTGTGAAGGTCTTCAACATGACGGGTGTTCAGCAGCACCAGCAGGGCGCTGCGAACAAAGCCCGCCAGGCTGAAGACCAGGTGGGGGGAATCCAGTGAAGTCGGCCTTCAGAAATGACCCTCAGATGTCTCACTGGACCAAGGGTCAGCAGACACCCGCTTACTGACCTCCCCCCGGAGGAGACTTTAAGAGAGCAAAAGACAGGTGAATGGACCGAAAGTCAATCGTATAATGGTGGTGGTCATAATGGTGATGATGGTGCTGCCCGCTGACCTGGACTGATTATGATTTTAGATTTAAATACGTGGTGAGATGACAGGATGCAGAATGACGTACTACAATACTCAACAATGACACTATCTCTGTGATGGCAAAATTAATATCCTCCTCACACTCGTATGTTCAGTGGATGGTGCAGCGGGTAACGTGCACCAGATAATGGAGGGGGGAAGGGGGGGGGGAGTGGCGTAGACACACGAGGGCATGGCATTTGGCATGTCTCCCATGTGCGACTGTCAGCGTCCAATCACTTCCCGTCCAGTAGATGTTCATAGCCAGCACCGTCAAACGTTCTGTAAACATTCGTTGTTCACCCACCCATCAGTCTCCGAACCAGCGAACAGTCAGACATTGCAAACCCTTACTACACTGAGTGACTGATCTCCAATTGAAATGCGGCAACGGCCATGTTGGTAGGAGTAAAACTTACACCCCTTAGAGCACTGATCGGCTTCTCTTATAGACAAATGCTGATAATGAAATTTTTAAAATCCTATTTCCATAAACCATGGGAAATCCAATCGTTTCCTCCTAAGACCTTAATTCATGTACTGGTGACTGTTCTTGAGCTGTTGTCTGGACAACAGGACACGCTATGCGGATTTCAAAATCTTGTATAAGTCGAGACTATGTCAGTGTACCGCCCAAGTACACGGTTTGACAGATTTTGAAATCCGCGTAGTGCGCAATAATAATAATAATAATAAGCTTGGCCGCATACCGTATGGCCAGAAATAACCGACAGCAGTTAGTGGTGGGGCTAGACTGATGGTAGCATTTACTGTCTACAGTGTTATAGGCCACTGAGCTAGAAGGTATAGCTGTTTTTAAGAAAAAGTAAGGATACGTAATAAAATTATCAGTTCTGCTTCATTTCTTCGTCTCCACTGACTTACTGTATGAGTGTCAGAAATCTCGTGACACAACCACCGTATTTGGCTGCGGGTAGCTCAGTTACACGTACTAGTACGTGCAACTCTGAAACAACACTTGTGGTATTTCGCATTTAATCTCAGGACAAACACTCGTTGCGTCAAGACTGCCTCAGGTCAGTCAGTAGTAACACAGCCAATCCTAACGACTGCTTTCAAGTGTTGACTGCTCCAGTCGGTCGGTCAGAAGCACCGAGTAACACAGAAAATCCCCAGTAACGACTGCTTTCAAGTGTTGACTGCTCCAGTCGGTCGGTCAGAAGCACCGAGTAACACAGAAAATCCTAACGACTGCTTTCAAAGTGTTGACTGCTCCAGTCGGTCGGTCAGAAGCACCGAAGCCCCAAACAGCCAAAACATCAGTACACAGCCTTGCACTGGCTGACCACGGACTGTGACCGATATTCCCAGATGGTGCACGGTGTGTCAAACTATAATGACCAGGGCTTAATGCAAATTCACAGCTGGCGTGCCTCAAGTAACCTGGTGCTCACGTTTGGGCGCAACATCAGCGTTATGCTTATGTGTACTGATGGGTGTCACCGATTGCTGATCCATATTCTGCCCATAATGATACCCAAACAATATGCGCACGGCTACAAACAAATACCAATCTACCTATTCTGAATGTTGCTGGGGGAGAAAAGCCGGAGGACCTGGCGAAAATCCCCCTACTTGCAGCCTGGAAGCTACGACAAATTGGCGATGACATAATGATGTACATTTTTAATCATTGACAGGTCGATCTGGGATCGAACCCATGCTTCAACCTGAACGTGACAGTGCTGACGCTGGGCCGGAAACATAAGTCGGACGCTCTACCGACTGATACTTCCGCTGTTTTCTCCAACCTTACGTATGACTGTGACTGACTGGCTGTATTGAGTGGGACGTCATAGTCGCCAGCTGTACCGGCCATTACTACACCGGCTGCTGAATATGCGAGAAGCTGGATTTTCGCAAAGACGGTTCAGTGTCTGTCCACATAATGAACGCACGTATTTTACACTTAATTCACCTATTTAACAACCGGTAGCTATTGCAGCAGGTTTGTTTAGTTGGCGTTTCAACGTCTTCACCACTGAGACCGTGACCTGAGATCGACTGTTATTTCTCATAGCAGTCACTCAGTGAGCGAAGAATTGTCCGACAATGAGGGTGACTGGATTCTCACGTACAACTGACGTGCGGGTAGGAGAAGGCGAGGATTTTGGCAGATCTCTAAAAGGGGGGGGACTTGTTACGTGGAATTGGCAATGCACCTGTCGTAGGCGAGACTCCCGACCGGCCTAGTGTGACAAGCATCCGTCACTGCGGCAATCGGCTGGCCCGTGGGCGGGGCCAAGTGCTGAGTGGCGGGCTGACTGGCGTCGCGTGCGACAGGTAGCCACGTGTGTCGGGGTAGTGGGGCGGGCAGCGTGGGATGGGGACATCTCTCACTGTCCGGCCCGGCAGCAGCAGCAGCGCCCGCCTCCTACAGGTGCACGCGCACTCACCTGACCCCGGCCCATACACACGCAACCGGCAGGCTGTGTCGCATTCTCGCAGAACTTGACGCGCGAACGGCCACTTTCTGGCAACTGAACACATACAATACGGACACGCTGCAGAACGGCCAGCACAAGACACACACACACTAAAGTGACGCTCATCACCTGAACTGACTCAACACAGCTCTGTCCGGCAGTATCAGTTGAGTAGTGTCGTCGGCCGAAGTCAAGTCAGTTCAGTCTTTCAACAGCGGTTCCACACTAGTGACCACATACCCTTGGACTGTAAGTCACTCAGTGAGTAATCGGCATAGCCTCAAGATGACCGTGAATGGGAAACGTAGCGCCGTGTAATAAGTACAGTACTAGTGTACCCGCGACATCGGCCGATCACGCGGCGGCAGTTGTGATTCGACTGACCGCTGACATCCAGTGATTGACTGGCGAGTGCAAACGTATCCTTGTAAAAACAAGGTTTTGGAGTTCGGCGTGTGTCGGTGTCTTTGTACCGCCGGAGTGAACTTAACGAATACGGACAAACCCAGCGTCTATTTCCAGAGGTGAAGTTCCGGGTACATATACGGCATCCGAATTATAAAGCCAGTGATGCGGCACTCGGTGGTTGCTTCCTACAGACTGATCGGCACTCTCCGTCGCGGACTTCTCTACACTGAACAGCTAGCGCCAAGTTGTAGTACGTAACTTCGAGGCGGAGTCAGGCTGTATCAAAGTTTGACATCAGTCAACTTTCCGAGACACTCGGCTTAGCCATGCCGCTGGTTGTTTAATTTGTTGTGTACATTTTGTTCCCTTCTGATTGGCTGGTGGTGAGATTAGGGCCGTGCTAGTGCAAAGAGGTGTATCTGCCATTCACAAGTTGGTCTCGCGGCCAGGCAGCGCGCTCACTGACTCGCAGCACACAGCTGGCCGACACTGACGGCAGAGGCAAGAAAGGTCAGGCGGCTGTCTACAGTACAGGGCGCACTGCGAGAACAGAGAGAGAGAGAGAGAGAAAAAGAGAGAGGAGGGGATGAAGGGTAGAGCACACCCCGGTCGGAGGGAGCAGAGTTTAGTGTGTTGCAAGAGGGCACGGTAGTGACACGCGCACATCGCACAGCTCCGGACGAGTGAAGACACCCCAGTTACTGGTCATCAGTCTGAGGTGAAGTTCCTGGACAGCCAACTTCTGACTGGTTGTGTGACCGGCGACACTCGAACTGTGACGAGCCTCGCTGATTGCCCTTGGTACCTCCCCAGCATCCACTTGCCGGCCAGTAGAGATTTTTCTCTCAGTATTCGGTGTCCGGTGCCAGGCGCTGCTGGCATCTCACCGCTTGGCGCGTGCCATCGGTACTACTCCGCTCACCTTCCTAAGCCGGGTGGCCGGCTTTTTGCCTCAGTGACTTGAGAGACCAAGTTAGGAGGACAGGATCAAGGAAATTTTAAGTGTTGGATGCTCAGTTGCCGGCTAAGTTCGTGTGTACTGACGAGCAATTTTCATAAGAATCAAAGTGGCGACTTTGCTTCCTAAAAGAAAATATTTTACCCTGCCACACGTAAGTGAACTGTGAACAGAGGGTCAAGCGCCATACAAATCGCTGGAGCAATTCTGAGGGCACAGCGACACGAGTGGACAGCTGGTGCAACCTGGACTTCGCGACACACGGTCAAGATTTGTGTGGGAGTTTTTCCCGCCGACGCCGCACCCTCAGTCAGTGGCTTTATTTGCCGCTTTGTCAGTGAGGCGCTGACCACTGGCGGCTGGGAGGACCGACAGGAAAGAGGGACAATAGATCTTTCACTGGCTGAACCAGACGTAAAAAGGGGGGACGTGGACAGGTCAGCTGTGAGTGCAGAAGACAGTCTGAAGAGGAGCGTTTTGTCCGTTCATACTTTGGCCAGTGTGCCCAGGGTTGTCTTCGGCCAGTAGGTAGTGGTCGTCTTCTGTTCAGTCTTCGCCCAGCCAGCACTCAGAAACTCAGACCGCGTGGTTCGAATCACGCCCCCTTTTGATGCAGCCAGCACCCACTTCTCGTTACTGTGTGCGCTTTATCTAGGCTGCGCTCGGCACTTACATATATACCTACCCCTAACACCGCGCTTGGCAGACAAAACCACACGTACCCCCCAGCGCGGCGCTACCCGACCTGAGTGAGGACTGGAGCTTTAACTGCACTGCACACCTGTTGTCGCTGCTTACGCTAGAATGAGAGCATGCACGGGGAACCGTTGACTGGTACCTGCAGCCTGCTGCCTCACATCACAACCACCAACAGATCGCCTTTACACACTCCCGTATCGCGCAGTGTGACGAGAGGCTAAGTGTGATTGCTGATTGTGTTCGATCAAGTCACAGCTGTTCTGCTCGGTGAGTGCTAGTGGAGGGAAGAAGGGGCTGTTAACCGTTATTCACCATGACAGAACCAGCAGTCAGGCGCGCCGTGGACACGGGACTGAGGCTGGCCAGGTCTCGAACCCGGAAACCCTCACAGACCGTCAGCACGAGGACACCGGCCGCGTGTCCCGTACACTCGCCTTGTCCCGCTACCACCCAGCGACATGTGTTCACATCCACTGAAGGGGACGGTCTGAGTCATGTGGCCAGTGAGGACAAATCCACTGTGGATGTCCGCAGCTTTGACGAGCTGCCCGGCCCCAAGGGCTACCCGATTGTCGGCACCCTCCTGGAGTACTTTCGGAAAGAGAACCGCGGCAAGATGCACGAAATACAGGTAGATTGCCTCTCTCTCTCTCTCTCTCTCTCTCTCTCTCTCTCAAGTAGGGAGGAAAAGGACGTTACATGCACCCCTGCCTCTCCGCCCCCCCCCCCCGCCTCCCTCCCAACATATCAGCGTCTAAGTGAACACCAGCAAAAGACTTTATATGTACGCGGGGTGTGAGAGACCAGTTTTGTCAAATAAATCGAACGTTGACCTCTCCTGCACTGAGAACTGCAGGTGGTGGTCTGGAGGAACAGGTACTGCTCGTTACTGTCGCCTTTCACTCCATGATGCCGCCCAAGACATAGAACGCAAAACAAAATCACATTGGTCCGCTCTAGCAATTGCATTTGTAATCTTACAGTTTTATTGTTTTTATTTGTTTGGCCTTTTTCTTTGTTTGTTTGTTTGTTTGTTTGTTTGTTTGTTTTTCACTTGTACGTCAGATTTCCGTACGATGACACTCTGGGAAATGAACTTCATGCGCACCGCTCTCTTACCGCCAGCGAAGTTTCCATAATGACTGTTGGGTATTTTTTTTTTTTATCCTGAGATCTTTTTCTTGACACTCGCACCGTGTTGCTGTTTGGTGCGGAATGCAAACGCCAGCTAAAGCGGTGATTGAAAGCGCGCGGAAAAGAGTTCAGGTGCACCGAAATTCACCTTACCCTCCGTGACCCCAGCCTCGCAGCCTGTTGGCATTACGTTTACGGCGAAAGGTTATCTGGTCTTACCACACAACGCACGCCTTCTATCGCTGTGGTACAGCCAGGCCCTTTCACGAGTGTTTTGCAGCGCGCCACTCGGGTGTTCAGTTGCTGTTCTGGGTCTACAGTATCATCTAAATACACACTCCAGACTACAAGCTGTGTTGCACGCGGATAGGAACGATGTATAATATTAATGGGTATCCATTGCATAGACGGAGCAATATCATTTATCTACACAGCAGGTGACATACTTGTGGTTAGGACCTGACCCTTGGCATTCACCGGTGATTCGTTTTCAGGCTGTATTGTATTGGCCGCAGTTCAGCGACATGGAACCGCACACTGCTGGCTGTACGCAGACACTGGTAAACGTCGGGGCCACCCCTTACCCATTGTACATCAATTGTATACTTCTCTAAGTTGCCCTGACTAGTGAATGCTCGGCAATGGCGGTTGCTCATCTAAGCACACGGTGTCAGTGTATGATGGTCCACGGCAACAGAAACTCGGAATGATTTGGATTTGATAGCGAATTTGTCTTGTGTCTACAAAATTCATCTCAGTTTATTTTCATTGTCTCATGTGTTTCGTGTTTTCTTGACCCCTTTCTTGAAACCAGGCAACATGTCTGCCGCAGAACTATGCCATCTTCTCCTTTTACAAAACCGCCCCCTCCCCTTTCAACCAAAACAGAAAGAAAATCGGCTAATCAGTGAAGCTTTATTTTTCCAACGTTGTAGATATTGTTCTTAGTCATCAGTTTTTCCCCTCAGTGTCCACACATTCAGTGGGCATGGTCCTTATCATTCTCAACTCCGATCTGCGTAACTTGGTCTGTGATATGCAATCCTTTTTTTTTTAAATTTATTATAAATCAGTTATTATTATTAATTTGAACAATCTCAGTCCACTTCAGTGTAGCACTGCACAGCATATCACATCAGTTTTAGACTGAAATGGTTAATAACAGTTGTTTACTTTGGGCTATACGCTGGTCAGCATCACGGTGCGCGAATATGATTTCTGCCAAATCATTGATTAAGTCGGTTTGTCCAATAACTGTGTGTAGGTACATGATTGTACTGGCGTCCTATTTTGCATCCCACCATACCGTGGGCAGATTCAGCGCGCGCGCGCGCGGATGAAAATACAGGGTCGAAAGGTCAGGTATGTTGACCTAAGCCACCTGTTTCTCGTTGTGGAATGAGTGACGATCAAGAAAAGGGTTGGGCTGTGCCGGACCCCCTACCTTTGGCTGCCATCTTTCTCAGTGCTGCCTCACCTGCGTGATCTGAGTAAATGGGTGCTTCTTGTTGTTTCCTGAAGTCAAGTGTCGTACTCAAAACTATGATCTATCCTTTTAAACTTAAATCCAAATTAGTTCAAACGACCAATATTGGTCGTTACTGGCTTTTCCTTACACGACAAAGGAGACTGAGTTCAGTTGTCAACCGTGCGTCATTTAGTGACGTCATTTTTACGCACCATTTTAAGTCAGATTCTGTTCCCCGTCTGTTCCAGTCTCTTGGTCTTGATCTTGGTAAATACTTTAGGGTGTTTCCCTTATACCCTGATTTTCAGATGACACAAATGAGCCCTAAATATTCAAGTTATGCACCCAGGCTGTAGCTGTTCGTCGGATGTTTTATAGTTGTTTTTTTTCGAATCCACCCCAAACCTGTGTCCACGTGTTATTATAACGTAAGTGTTTCACTGACTAAGAAGCAGCGGCCAGTAGATGAAAAACACATGGTGTCGTTGACACAGTTTCAGTCAACTTGAACGGAACAGCATCCGATGATTTTTTTTCTGGCTGCCCCAACTCTGGGCCAGCTCTATTAATGATCCTCTCGGATGTTGAGGATGATGGTATGATGACGCTATGGAGGTCCATGTGTGTTTTTGTTGTTGTTGTTGTTGTTTGCCCCGGTTTGGGGGTTGTTGCTTTCTTACTCCTTGACGGGGCCGCAGTCTAAGCTTACTGTCATAAACATTAACCGGGAATTATGGCACCTGCGGTGCCGGCCGTGTAATCACCCACATCGCTAGATGTGTTATGACAAGGGAAGACTCCCAAAGCCGCACCCGTGGAGTGGATGTCTCGGCTGTGTGACAACATCCTCCTCATTGGGCCCCTAGCACACCCGCTCTGTGTAGGAGCCGACCTAGGTAGGAAAATTCCGCTTGCCGGCGAGGAATCGAACCAGGGTTTCCCGGTCTATGGTCCGAAGTGCTAACCACTACACTACTGGGGCAGTATTGATCTGATAAAATTGTATATGCTCTTCAAAAGGTCTGGATGTTCAAAGTTTTCCAAAGAGGCTCAGGCAGAATTCCGCAGAATAGGGAAAAGGACGGGACAATGGTAGCGGTGAATTTCGCCATGTATCATTGGCATTTGCAGTACGATCTACTGATGTCAGCGAAAGAAGTTCAGGACGCGTTTGTATACATTTCGTGCTGGTTTGCCGAACAGTTATCTCACTCTTAAGATAAATAAATACGGACTTAGTTTTCGTTTGCATCTCAGGTGAAGGAGCAGCCTCCTCCACGCGGTCCTCCCCCCTCCCTCCCTCCCCATAACAATAGATGCGCTGTCTCCGTTTCTCTTGATGTAGCCATGTGTGTGTGTATCCCCCGTCCTGGCCCATGTTTACCTTCTCCATCAGGTCTCTCCTTCCGCTGTCTTGCTTCTGTTGCGCTCCCGCTAAAGTAGATCCCTGTGCTTATTTTTCTTGGCGGTTTCGTCCTTCAGAGGACTGTTCCATTTGTGATCTGTTGCAAGAAACTGGGTTGGAATCATGAAACCCTTGCTCGTATCAATTGCCCTATTTCTTGCCCCTTTGGGGTTGGGGTAGAAACGAAAAGTGAAAACATGCGGGTTGGCTATAAGGAAGTTGGTATGTTATGAAAACTTGCCCAAACTAGCCAACAGAGCACGAAAAGGACAGATGCTGGCAGGCTGTTCTGTTGAATCATCCTTGGACATGCCGTCAACCCAAATCCAGCCTTCAGCCTCCGCCGGTAATGAAAGAAACGCTTTTGTATGACTTTTGTTATGAATATTGTGTTGTGTCAGTTTTATATTATTCAACGCAGGTCCTGTCTTCGCTGTTCACTGACACGAGTTCTCCATCGTTCTACTGTAGTTTCTGTAATGAGAACGGGAACAATGCGATCATGTCACTGTGGTTCCCAAAACCATTCACCAAGTATCGTCTACACAGACGGAGGAGAACACCCAGCAGTGTACCACCCAACAAGAAATGGCCAGGTCTCAAGAGGCCGGCAGAACGTGAAGCCCAACCTGCTGATTTCGCTGTTTGTGCCCGAGCTGGGTGAGGAGGGAGGCACGTGAGAAGTTCATTGATGCCATCATTCTCCCCCTCTTGATGATCTCTCTGGCCCCACAGACATCACTGTCGACACCCAGCCTCAATATACGAGCCGAGCATGGCGTCTGGGAATGCAGGTTCCATGCAGGGAACGTGGCAGTGAGCGGTTAGACAGGATCCGTCAGGAGAGATAGGCAGCGAGCTGTCAGACCAGCAGACAGTTCGGCACGTCAGGTATCCCGCACTACATGGTGCCAATCACTGTCCGTCTGGTCAGTCAAAGAATAAATGCCCAACTACATACTGGTCATGTCATGCTTGGTTGGGTTCAGCGATAAAACAGAAAAAAAGCCGGGAAAAATAAACCGCAACAAACACTTGTTATGTAAATATTGGTGTGAATCATCTTGGAGAACGTCAGTGATTCTCTGATCAAGTTATGTTTAGTGAGCAATTTTGGAGGAATCTAGTGGAGACTCTTCTATGCCTGTACTCCGATGAACTTCAGTTCGAATTCCTTCAGTTTCGTACACAGTTGTGTTCGTAAACACTATGAGAAACTGTGCCATGACGTTTTCGATGACAGACTGAGCAGTTATTGTCGGTAATCTCAAAATAAATGTTTTCGCATCACCATCACCAGGTTCCTCCTTTCCTAGCTCTGTCTCGCTGTCTCTCTGCCTCTATCTTTCTCTTACACCCCCCCCCCCCCCCACACACACACACACTGACATCAGTTGCGTTTACTGAGTATTCAAACGAATTCATGGACATGATAGACACCGGCACACACAGAAAGAATCCGCATTTGGGATGTCATAATTATATAGGCAGAAAGAGAGAGAGAGAGAGAATCCGCTTTTAGGATCTGCCAGTCAGCAGACAGGGCACCGTTTCTATGGAGCCCCAGACATATTACGTCATGACAGGCTGACCAGACAGTGGCCAGACATGTTACACAGATTGCTACAAGCCCTGTCTAATTGGCGCCCGTCTCTCAACGCTGCAGGCCGCCGGACCAGACGATCACCTGGTGCTGAGGACAATGGCGCGGAATCTCTGGGGCCAATCGTCCACGGCTCGTCTGCCCCTGGGGAGGGGGGAGTGGAGGGGGGGGGGCGTCTGCCCAGTTTGGAACCGCGCCTATCACTCATCTCACTCAGACGTTCTCTCGTTAGTGATGGGCTGCTAATGACCCCTCCGTCTCCCTCTCTTTCTCTCTCGGTAGTCAGGGACTGTTAATAGCACCTCTCTCTTGCTCTCTCTAACCATGCTAACCGTATCGTAGTGCTGTCCGACTAATCATTGCACGCCGTTTTGTGCCAAGAAAACCCGCCAACTACCGACCAAGAAACTCACCCAACAGACTTTCACATGAACAATCGTACTGGGGAGTCATATAAATTGTTGAATGCCTATAGGACAAGTTACACAATGCATCTGATCTCAGTATAATAGGCTTAGTATTGATCACTTGTGCCCACCTGGAATTGCCGATGACAGCAAACCTACTGAATACTGTACATTCATCTCAATTCAAGTGAAGTGAAGTCGAGTGATTTACTGTCCCAAGCTGGGGAAATTTGCTTGCAACACGTATCAGATATGCATGTAAACATTTGTATGTGATTATTGGTAGTAGTTCTCGTAGAAGAAAATAGGGTTTTTGTTGTTATTGGTGGTGTGTTTTAGGTAAGTGTAAGTACGGATTACATACTACTTACGTTCTGAAAGAAATGTTGAGAAGAGAAGGCACACAGATTTTTTTCTGTATCCTCCTGCGCTCTTACCCGTTACAGTCATCAGGCTACTGGCATGCAGTGAGAGATGCAGTGATTTACCGAGAAGTGCATCGATTTTCTCCTACTGATGCTGTACATAGTGCCACCAAGCAAGCCAGGGAGTAGTACATGACTGTGTCCTGTGCAAATGCCAAATGTTACTATGATGGGGATTAGAGATGGCCAGGCTGATTATGGTCATTGGTTATTGATCCACTCAGTCACATTGTGTCAAGCTGCGAGGTGATGTATCAGCTGGAGTTTCGTCCAGTTCTGTAGATCGATATCTGCTTGGTAACGTGCTGGAAGGGGGCAGTCTCTACTTCTTGTCTTGAAGTCGACGTTCCTGATGTTGGTGGTTTCCGCTTCGTAGTAATAGTAGGCTAATCTAGCTAGCGGCGGGTTTTGTCCACACGCACAGAGCTCTGTGAGTGACCATAGTTAGTGTGACCCGGACTGTGACCCCAGCCCTCGAGCGGGGAAAGTGCAACAGAACTACGTCACAGCGTGTGTTTGTCGTCCGCTCAGTGTTCAATTCAGCCTAAGCGAAACTCGGTTTCTTGGTCAGGGCTGTGACTGAAACCACCACCAGATCTCTCTCTCTCTCTCTCTCTCTCTCTGACTTGTAGTGGTAATGTGGGTACTGAGTGAAATGTTTGCCCTCCTACACAGAAAGAACTGGAACTGTGCACAGATTTTGTGTTGTGGACAGTTGATTTGGCTTTCAAAAATTGTTTTTCCTCCTTTAAACAATAAGTCAATTATTTTTCGGTTGTTTGGAATGGAAGTGAATGGCAAGACACAGGGCCGAGAAAAACAACAACAACAACAAAACCAAATGTGTCACCCCAGTGAAAATATTCTGCTGCATTCAGTCCTCATTTGAGGGCCGTGGCGGCCCCTAGACCCCGGCCTGGGTTTCAGTCTTTTTTCCTCAGCAATTCCCCAGCCTGAACTAGCTTAGTCATTGTAACAGAGGTGTGTGTGTGTGTGTGTGTGTGTGTGTGTGTGTGTGTGTGTGTGTGTGTGTGTGTGTGTGTGAAGTCTTTTTCATTCTCATTTTCATTCCAACTGAAGGTTTTGCACTTGTTTCAGATGGTTTTGTCAGATTTTGGTCAAAGTCGTATCGTACAGTGGTGATACCGCAACTGAACGGACAGGGCAGTGTTCTGTACTGGTTAAACCATATTCCGTCCTGGATCGGGAAGTACTCCGATGTACCGTGTCAGGGCAAGCGAACTTGTTCGTTTCAGCTCACTTACTTTCCTTTTTGCAAGTCCTTGTAATAAGGAGTTGTTTTTTTGTGTTTTTTTGTTGTTGTTGCAACAAGTCAGGTGAGGTGTGTGATAGTCATGCGTGCGTGCACACCAGCGGAGCGTGACGAGCGAGGTGAACGTGTACGGGGCATCAGGTGTACCGAACAGCCAGCACCTGCATGTAGCGAAGAGGTTTCAGCCAGCGGGGAAAGCAAAATATGAAAATGGCTAAAGTACCGTTAATGGTCGGCATTCATTAATGATGTTTAAATTGTCCCCTCTCGCATTCTTTGCTTTGCCTTATCAAGTTACCATCAAGGGGGAGGACTGACGCAGGAAGCCGTGTATGTATGTATGTATGTATGTATGTATGTATGTATGTATGTATGTATGTATGTATGTAAGTAAAGGAGAACAGTGTTTTAACGTCGTTTGTGCCCGTCCTCGTGATGCAACTTGATTACAGTTAAGTAACCATTGTGGGAAACGTGCAGGATTTTACAACACAACTTCTGACAACCGCGCGTTCTGCGTGTCCACGTGGCCATTCAGACATTATCACTGACGCGAACGACAGTGCACAGTGCAACCTTTTTCCTGCACTACGTGACCTGAGAGCCCCTTCATCTTTCATGAAGACTGTCTTTTATGACGGCTTAGTGTTGCAGTCGTGTCACAGATGGTCAGCATGCTGCACGGCCACGGTGGCATGCCGTGTCCGTCATGTGGGACCCTGTCACCAGATTCATCACCATGTCGTGTGGGACCCTGTCACCAGATTCATCACCATGACACGTATGCACAGCGATGAGGTGCTGGCCTTGCTGAGCGGATGTTGCATCTTGCTGCGTGACTGCGGGCTCTTTTGAAGTTCCCTACACTTCAAGTTTCAACACTAGTCTTCTTCATATACAGAGAGAGGGAGACAGATATGTTTGTGCCGATACTGACTATTCCGGCCATCTCATGGATTGCATGTTTGTGTAACGGTTCATTTTGTTCAGTTTGCGTCAGGCACGGAAAACAGCGCCAAAAACGGGGTTGCGGTGGTAACTGGCATTCGAGGGGAAAAAAGGTTTGAAAATATTATAGTGTATTCCCCCAGATGATTTCGTTTCAACCAGTGTTACGGAACTAACCTCGGGTGCATGACCATACTTTTCGTACCGAAACGGCAAAGTACAAACCGAGACCTTCTTCCCGCAGGCAACCTGATCCTACACAAGCAAACGCCTTTTGTCCGCTCGCTACTGGCCCATTCAGGCGCTGTCCTCGCTCGTCCGTTTGTGTGTCAGGTTATTGTGTGGGTTTCTATCAGGCGCGCCAAGATAAACTGGCAGCTTTCTACACTCGTCAGGAGCCGGGGCTGGCGTAGGAAGATCGTCACGGCGTGCCACATTCCCCTTGACAGTCGACACCCAACCCCCAGCCCACAGTGAGAGAACGCTCAGCGTGCCGACCTCACATACCTTTTCTCGGCCAGATGGTGGGCCCAGCATCCCGACACGTCGAAAGGCTTCCCCCATTACCTGTGCTGCATCATTCGCCGCTCTGCCGCACAATACCGACAACAGTCCATCAGGCTTTTGCCCTCGTGTTGTTTTCCAGTGTTTACACCGCGACCAAAAATTGTTTCCAAACGTTTCGAGCTTGAGACAGAAAGCGTCTTCCATGTGTGTCCGGTGACTGCTCAAGCACGAGACCGAAACCAAATAAAACGTCAGCTGGCGTGAAGAGTTATCTTCTTGCATTGTTTTTTTACGAGCACCGTGGGCCGGAGGGAGCAGTACTTCGCCCCGGGCGGCGCCATAATGGTGTGGTGGGCCGTCAGGTGTTGGTGCCATCTTGCTGGCTTCAACCCCCCCCCCCCCTTCCGAAAAAAAAAGAAGCTTGCCTCCGAAGGAAAAAAAAAACAAACAAACAAAAAAAAACCGCACTATCATTGTCTTAAGCAGAACCATACTGAGGTGTTTAGTATTTGCTCAAAAACAAGAGTCCTGATTGTAATCTGCGTGGGGTCACATGTCCTTCCAGTCCAAATTAGAAACAATTCCTCGCTCCGAAAGTGTTCACAAAATGAACCTCCTTCCTGCCCCTCTCTCTCCTTTCACCACGGCATGCACACGTAAGAACATTTATTTTCTCTCTGTCTCTCCGGTTCTGCGTTTTACTTTTTTAGTGCTGTGTCTGCCTGGCGTCCGTACTGAAGACGGTACACATACCTTCTGTTATAGGTTTCTCCTATAATTTCGAAATACTGAATCCGCGATTATGGAATTACCTGTTGCTAAGACTGCACTGGTGCCTTTCCACCCGTACCCCCCCTCCCCGCCCCCCGTGCGCGCGCGCGCGCGCGCGTGTGTGTGTGTGTGTGTGATATTACTGACGTGACAAATCCCAGCACTGATTTCATTATTCAAAAAGAAAAGAAAAAATGTCGCTTAGATCAGTCTTTCGTCCCATGTTCTATCGAGGCCACTCGCCCCTCGTGAACTGAAGCTAGCAGGTGAATGACAACTCGCTGTGCCCTCAGAAATTGGAAATTCCTCCTGTCCATTTTCACTGCTCGACGGAAATGCGCAATTTTCACCTCACTTTCCGTGTGACAGTAGCTGGTAGAGGCAGTGGCAGGTTCGTTATCTTTATCTGTGTTTCCGCCATGTGTCCTTGGGGCATGCTTAGGGCACTTATCGTGTACAAACGCAGGTGAGAGCAAACAGTAGGACGAGATGGGGGATAGATAACGCGGGAAGCTGGAGGCATGGCCAGGTAAAGATATCAGATAAAGCGAATCATTATGAATGAGCGGCGAGAGAGTTGGATTAGCCGCTGTCTCTACGGCCTACGCTGCAGTGGCGTGGCATATACTCGTGTACTTGGTTTGGCCTGGTATGCTCAGAATGGGTTTTGGGGCGAGGAAGAAATTTCTAACAAGATTACACTGGTGATTGGGAGTGGGGGGGGGGGGTATTAGTGCTGGAGTTACGTTTCGGTCGGGTCTGCAGCACTTTCTGCTGCGTTGGGTTGGTACCAAGACAGTGAATGGATGGTCTCTGCAGTAAAGCGTTGTATACCGTGTTGCCTACAACCTTGGCCGGATCCACCATCTGCGACCAAGTAAAGCATGTCTGCCAGAACTGGGTGATGGTCAGCACCAGACACTCTGAGTGAACAATAAACGGCAGTACATGTTGTTTTGTAAATGACTTGAACAGCACAAGTAGCTAATGGACGTCCTGTCAGCCACAAGCCGCTGTTCTCCACTGGTGTTTCCGCACACTGTGGCCGGGTAGTCCTGCACTCCGATCCCGACTGAAGATTCAGTATTAGCTGCTACACCCACACTCATCGAGACATTTAACACTGATTAAAGGGGATAATACTACATTTTTATGCTCACAGATCGTTCTGAGCTGTTTTCGTTGTATGTATCAACACACCAGTTAAACGCTTGGACAGTGACTGTAACTGATGCTGGCACTGAGCCATCAGAAGCATACTCGACGCGACGACCACATTGAGCGCTCCAGTAGTGTAACAGTCGTAGAATTTGAATGTTCCATCGATTGCGCACACAACACACACAGTGCAAACAACGCTGTATCGCATCAAGAGCTGTACAAACCATCAAGATAATGCATTTCGAGCGTACAGGCGCACCGGCTCACGAGCCAAACCATATGCTGTTCCCAAACATATCAAGTTGGCATAGCAAAGGTTAAATTAGCCCGTTTAATCTGTCACCCGCCCCAAGAGATACAAATACCGCCTCTTTAATCTCATTATTAAGAACAAAATCGCAAGATCAGTAACAGGAAGACGTTACCCGCGGTCAATGCGAACGTATGTAGCGTCCTTGTGGAATTTCCCGTTTGTACCTCTTGTCCCTCGATCACCCACCCTCGCAAACACGAAATATATGATTATACTGCATTGGGCTGGCGGTCCTACTGATAGATGACTAATGGCTGCATCAACCTGTAGTTGATCGGAAGCAACTATATTTAATCGCTGTAACTTGACTGATAAAATCTTAGAAATCCCTCTGTGTGAACGAGGTAAAACAATGGTTTGTTTTTGTTTGACAGAGACGGAACCACCGCCAGTACGGCGCCATCTTCAGAGAGCCGTTCGGGCCGGCGAAGAACGTGTGTGTGGCCGACCCGTCCATCGTGGAGGAGATCCTGCGCTCAGAGGGCCAGTTCCCCAACAGACCGCCTTACGAGTCGTGGGTTCTCTACAACAACCTCCGCAACAAACGAGGCGGGGTCATGACCTCGTAAGTATCATCAATCTCTCTCTCTCTCTCTCTCTCTCTCTCAGTATCAGTCTTTTGTATCCCAGATGAGATACACTGGTTCGTGGAACCAGGAAATGTAGATAGAAAAATATTGTTTCCGTTTTCATTTCTGTGTGCTGGGCGTTCGTGCAAAGGACGCATCAGTGTAACCAAATCTTTGAGAAATAGTTCACCGACCGTTTTGAAATCTGACCCAGCCGAGCTGGTGATTTAGTTTTATTCTCTCACATTCACGCGGTAAGGTGAGCCCGGTGCATGGCGAGTGAAGCGCAGTTTCTTCACTACACTGTACCATCTAATACTAGCAGCTAAAGTTTCTGCACGGCTTACGAGCGGGGATTGACGACAGTTGGTGCTGATGACTGATTTTTCTAGATACCTGTGCAATTTCATAATCCGCAGACCGCGTGTGAGGGAGAAAAATCAAGACTGAATACTGCGTTCTATATAGATAAGAAGTAATCCTTTAGGTGTTAAGTTTTTGTGACCTGGCAAATTAAAGCGGTGAGTCTCGTTTGGGCAATTTACCCGGGCTGCGATAACTCGCCTTCAACTGGACAAGCCAGGCAGCTCCGAGTAAAATGTCGCTTGATTTATGGGATTAGTTTGTGGTGAAACACACTTGCAATGCGGTAGCTGCAGGGTGACAACTGACGTGAGTAGCGACAACGTCAATGGAAACTGCTGGGTGACAAGGTGCGTGATAAGCGCGGGAGATCATGACCTCGCGATAGCTGATTTAGGGCCAGGCTTTGCGACCGCATAACATGACGCTGGCTGAACGGACCTTGGCCTTGCACTGACTGCACTGTCGCCCTGAACGCATTGAACCCGTGCACTGGCTGACACCACGCTCATGGCCAGGTCAGCTTGTCACTCGAGGATCTGACGACGACAACACCACACACACACACACACACACACACACACACACACAGAGCATATATTTTATGCTCAACACCAACGCCGTAATGACTCTAAAAGGAAGGGCTACCGCATTTTTCACGGCCAGACGGCATGAGTGTGCACGTGGCCAGACTAAAAAGTAAACCTGCAACATCCGTTGACACAATTGTTCTACAGTGAAAAAACAAAGTCAGCAGCGGTGACGGAGACAGGCTCACATGAAAGAGAAACATGCATGTACTATGTTGGTATTTCACCAGTGAGCGAACGTGAACCCATCAGGCCCGTGGAGATAGCTTTTGGGGACTTCCGCTTATGTCTTGAAACACGTGTGTGGCCATGTAGGTCATTTGTTTCTTTTCGCTTTCGGTGAATAAGTCATCATGTGTCGAGTGCATCTGAAAGAGCGCTCCCGTCATACCCACTGCCGCCCAAGAGTTTGCAGTTGGCTATAATGGCTACCTTGTCATTGTAGTGTGTAGTTTATCATGATCGCCTGAGCCTTTCTACAGAAAGCTATTGAATGTAAACACAGGCGACAAGATTATATTTTCTACGCATGTTACACCGCGCCAGAGCCGGCTTTGCGTGTTCAGCTGTACCCGATTACCCCCACAGTGCGCCTGAACCACTCAGTACGCTCCATACCCCAGCTGAATAGCGGGTAGCCGTCATTGAAATTAGACAAGAGAGCAGCCCCGATCCATCATGGTGTTTACAAGTGCTAAGGAGCACGTCAGACAGGTCTTCAGGCGTGAAGGTGTCTCATTATTGACTGGCGAGAGCGCCCACAACAAACTGCACAGTGCACTAGAGACAGGCGGGTCGCTGCTGGCCTGTTCCCACGTCGCCGTGTCTACAGCCCGCCACACTGACTGTCACTGCCATCGACAAGCAGCCTACAACAGCGACCACCTACCTGGTGACGGCCCACCTCTTTTGACACGAGGAAACCAATTACAACTGTCACTAGTCAGTTCTGTATGGGACACGGGGCTGGGACAGTGAGATGATCACCGCCCGTACTGAGGTCGGCCAGAGTGGAACCCGGACCCAGTTCTTTACACGATGGACCGCCACTTTATGGCGTTCTGAGTAGACCCAGTTTTTTTTTTCAAACCATGTACCCCAATTTCATGAGTTGGAACAGGGCTCAGTTTGTCACATGATGGACTCCTTGGCGTCAGAGAGCATTTATAGTAGTGTAGTATACATGCTGTCTGATGACGTGCGAAATCGGACCAGGACCCGGGTCTTATCATGATCTTTACTCCATGACGTACTGTGGGACCAGGACCCAATTCTTCACATGACGGACCGCCACTGTTTCACGTACTGTGGAACCAGGACCCAATTCTTCACATGACAGACCCCCACTCTTTCACGTACTGTGGAACCAGGACCCAATTCTTCACATGACGGGCCCCCACTCTTTCACGTACTATGGAACCAGGACCCAATTCTTCACATGACGGACCCCCGCTCCATGACGTACTGTGGCAGCAGGACAGAGTTCTTCACACGATGGACCCCTACTCCATGACCTACTGAGTTGGAGCAGGATCCAGTTCTTCACACGATGGACCTCCACCCCATGACGTACCGAGTGGGAGCAGGACCCAGTTCTTCACACGATGGACCTCCGCCCCATGACGTACCGAGTGGGAGCAGGACCCAGTTCTTCAGACGATGGACCTCCACCCCATGACGTACCGAGTGGGAGCAGGACCCAGTTCTTCACGTGAATGATGATGGACCTCAAAACCAAAGATCTATCAGATGGTTGTGTTCGTATCCCGTGAAAGTCAGAATGTAATTATTTCCATACATGCGGACATCAGATTTGTATGTTATGTTAGGGAAAGGTTTGTGCGTACAATATACTGTAATTTGGTTTACTCACAGTTTTAGATCAAGTTGACATTTCAGTCAACATTCATTACAAGGGATAGTCTATGGGGTTGAATCATGCTGTAGACACAGCGACGGGTTCCCGTCAGAGTTGTTTTTTTTTTTTTTTTGCTTATAATTATAAAAACTTCGCTGTTCGTACTATTGGTATTCAACAGTTTCGAGTGTGTCGTTAATAGCCCCGACCACAAGAAGAAGAGTTCATAATATACAGAAGCGCCATCTATTGACAAGACGCAGTGAGGCAGATCCGTCAGCAACACAGGGTACCTGTTGTGTATTGCCCGTGCGCCGACAGGTAGGAGAAAATGACGGCCGCCAGGGGTCGCCACTCTCTTCACGCCTGGAGTAGCGGCCACAGAGGCCAGCTAACGATCTGCCAGTGGGCGCTCATGCCCGAAACTTTCCTTTGCACTCGGCCTGAAAGACTTGGGAGTAAATGCTTCGTGGTTTGAATGAGAAGCGAGGTTTCTGAGGGCATGCGTGTCGTAAGATTCGGAGCGTTTGTGTCAAAGGCGGGACTGACACACAGGGCAGCCAGAGCCTCCTAGTGATTCCCGTCACGTGAATGAGCTCACTCAGGAACAGCTGTGGCGTGAAGCTGTTGGTCGGTACTCGGAAGCCGGATCATACGCACGTTAACACCTGTCACAGATTATCTACATCGATCGTTGTTGGATGAGTCGATAACTGTTGACTCTGCCACCTTTGGTCGCATTTTAAACTATAGGTACTTCAGCAGGTCAACGAACGCATCCACGGTGCCCACAGACTGAGTTCTTCCACACGCCCTTGAGTTTCCACCAATGCCGGAATGTTATCGATGACACAGCTACAGACCAAAGCTTCTGTTCATCATTTCATGTCCCTGTTTTCTGACTCTGTGGCATTGTTTATTGCCGGTTCATGAAATGAATATAATCTGGTTTTTGCAAAATTAAAACAATAAAATCAAATGTTTGTCTTAATATTGAAGATAAAAATGCGTCGTATCATTCCGTTTCGTCCCTCCAGCATAACTTTATTTCTGGCCCTTAACCCTGCGGCCATATCTCGTCATAATGCCAGTCACGCGTCACTGCTGCGAGCGGTTTGCATTATATTGCGCCGAGATCGTCAGCAGCTGTCACGTGTACCTGCCGGCCGTTTTCGCTTGATTTACGTCATGCTCACATACCTTTTCCCCATCACCGGGCCTCGGTGTTGTTTCGTGGTTTTTGGCGAACCTATTCTGTCTTGACGAGTTTGGCAGGTCTGCACGATTAGCTCAGACTTCAATAAATCACTGCCGTGTGTCAAAAGTGATCATGAGACTGACACTACATCACCCGCTAAATCCTGCCAGATGATACCTGAAAACAAGACTGCCGAAGTCTTACGCAGGAACACAAAAATAAAATGGAGGAAAGTCAGTGTCAGCGTGTTAGAAAGACTTGAATTTAGATATTTAGATAACAGGAGAAAGACACATTAAGAGGCACTATCGTTTCTTGTTTTTGCGCTTCATCTGAGAAAATAATCATATACATCAGTACGTGCAACCGCTGTGATAAATTGTCACGTTCCTTCATTCATTCATTCAGCATCACACACGCTACATGCCTGGCTCGTTCATTAATTAGAAGCTGGGAAACAAACAATAGTGTTATGGATTTGTTAGTCAGATTGACAGGTAGATGAGTCGGATGTAGACTGTTTGAAAATCGCTGATGACCTTGCCCATCCTCCAATATAATTTACATTGCCCGTACTAGGTTTACAGCCACTGTAACGTTAAAACGTGAACTCCTCCTCTGTGGCACCACTTGACAAAACAATTGTACAAATAATATACTAGAAAGAAAAAAAAAAAACAATTGACGGTTGCTGTTCGGTTTACTGCGTCGGATTTTTGTTTTGTGTTTAGATTAATTGTGTTGTAATGGTATTGCACACGCTCCTCCTCCTTCTCCCTTCCCCCCTCCCCCCTTCCCCTCCCCCGAACTCCTCCATTGCAATGACTGTTCAGCCTTACTTTTAGTTAGGACTAAACCGAACCAGCATGTGCTTTTTGCTGTACAGCACTGTGTGCAGGCCACTCCCGGCTGAGGTGGGTTTCTCGGCTCAGTTCCTATACTACGTTTGCAATAACATTCTCGTATCTTGATACATTCCTTGTATCTTGCTGCAGTGGAAACCGAGGACTTGCTACTGAATACATTAACAGGCTATAAGTTTATGTTTGATGATTTTCTGTGTGTCCCTCCGTCTTTCTCCATCTCCTTATTAAGCACCATACATGCAGTTGCCCTGGCCCTGAACCTTCACGTCTATCTGTCTCTTTACCTGTACTCTAAGCGCTTAGAACTACCTTCCATATAGATTAAGCGCTATATAAATAAATTATTATTATTATTCTTATTATTATTATTACAGACAAGGCGAGTACTGGAAGACAAGCCGGCGCACCATGAACACCAAGCTGATGAAGCCACACGCCGTCAGTGATTACTTCCCCGATATAAACAGCACCACGTCCGAGTTCATAGAGCGTGTTCGCCTCCTGAAATCGCAACACCGTGACGGCCTGTCCGTTTCCGAACTGCCGTATGAAATCAACAAATTCACCATGGAAGGTAAAAATCATCTCAATTTTCCAACCTGGTGATAAAAGACATTTTTAAAGGAAATGAGAAAAGTTATGAAATTGTTCCTGTCAGTAACTTATTTTTCTTGTTTTCATGAGGTGTCGATCACCCCAACCAGCTGCTGTCTGACCAAGTTCCACTGTGGTAGTAAGGTTTGCCTGATTTGACAATATATAATACCTTGTCTTACTGGCTGGTCTTGCGGTATCCTACTGTAAACCATTATAGTCACGTCGCCTTTCCTACAGTCCAGCTGTAAGTCTCATCTTACGTATGTTTCAGCTGTGGGCAAGATGTTGCTGGGAGTGCGGATCGGGACGCTGGAGAAACAAGTGTCGCCCAAGATTCAGCAGTTTATCGAGGCGATCGGCCGTATGTTCCTCACCGGACACCAGCTCATGGCCTTCGCCAAGGTCCACCAACTGCTGCGCACGCGCGCCTGGCGGGAACACGTCGAGTCGTGGGATACCATCTACTCCCTGTGTAAGGCAAAACGAACTGTGTATGTCTAGAGAAAGCCTGTCACTTTACCTTTCCTATCTCTTACCTACACACAACCCACTCCTCGCTATCACAACCGCGAAAGAATATGCGACATTGGCATCACCACAATTTGGTGTGGGTTATACATTTTTCTTGACAGTGATCACAACAAAATCAAACTGTTTTTGCTGCTAGACTCTTTAGCCCATAACTGGCTCAGCTGCAGTCGTTTGTCCTTAATTGTGTCTGCCTTACTTGTGTTTGTCCTTAACTGTAGTGTTGACGTCGTCTGCCTCATGCTGCATGTTTCAGCGGACGAGCTTATAGCTCCGCAGATCGACGCGGCCACACGGCGACTGGAGGAGAACCCCCCGGCCCCCGGGGACAAGTTGGACCTCATCTCGCACATGGTGGCCGCCCAGACCTTCACACGGGAGGAGATTATCGACAACGTGACCGAGACCTTCATGGGCGGGGTGGACACGGTCAGTAAGCAGTGGTTCGGTCATAACGGCCAGATTTGTATGGCTAGGTTTACCACATGAAGTTCAGACCAGACCCAAAACTTATGAGAAAAAGATTATTCTTTCAGTCACAGTCGACGCCTGTACGATCCAGATGACACCTGTTTCTGTATATCTAAGAGCCTGAATTCTAACAACTTTTTAAAATTCATAGCCATCATGGCATGTTCCGCTGGGTCAGGTTGCGGCTACAAAGGAAGCATTCAACGATCTGACAGCAGTAAAAATAGTCTGCTTATGAAAGCCACCGTTTGTTGTTCTTGCTATGCAGTTTCAGACTAAGTAATCAAAACATACAGTATTTTCTTTTTCAAATAAACGAGTGCCGGCTCCTGTGGTGTGTGATTACGCCGATCTTTGTTGCAGGTTGCAAACGGGGTGTCCTTTCTTTTCTACTTGTTGTCCAAGAACGAATCTGCTCAATCTAAATTGAGAGCAGAGGTGGACAACGTATTAGGTACGAGGGAGTGCACAATGAATGACCTTCAGGCCATGCCCTACGTCAAGGCCGTTGTCAAGGAGACGATGCGTCTTTTCCCACCCATCCCCATCAACGCCCGTGTGACGCAAGAAGACGTAGTGATCAGCAACTACCGCATTCCCAAGGGCGTAAGTACTGTCTTGTTTAGTTGTAGTTTTAGCTATGGTCGTGTTTATCGAAAGGAGTCATGGTATAGTCAAATGCGAACTTCAGCGTCATATAGGTCTACATGCATTAATCTAATGTCGACGTATCGGACAAATTTACTGTCTGTAGAACTGAGTCTGTCTAGTTACCGTGGCAGTAGATTATAGTTATTTCGGTCAGAAGGGACTGTTGATCAGTACAGCTTCACCTAAACCAACACTTCATTCTACTTTGACCCGACTGGCTCTACATTTGTCTACATTTCTTAATCTGATAACTTTACAAGTACTGCATTAACCTAGCTCTCTTCAGGGGCCACCAGATAAGGGCCTCAAGATACATGGTTCACGTATGAATGTGTATAGCTCTAACTGTCGTATTCAGACAACGCCCTGTCCTCGTAGGGTCAAAGGGTGCCAGGGCTTATGTAACATCGATCAGTATCGTATCCCAGACGCAAACAATTGTAACCTGTAATTATCTCGTCGGACCTAAGTTCATCGGCTTTGCCGGTCACAATCGTAAGAGTACGTTGGTTGAAATATATACTGCACTAACGGATTTATAGTGATAATGTATGGGTTCGGGCATTGATGAAGTCGAATGAGTATGGAGTACAAAACAAAAACGCAACAACAACAAAAAACAACAACAACAACAACAAAAACGTGCACACCACATTATTTCTGCAGGGTTTCCGGAGAAAAAATAAGCTGACTGGAGTTTCCATCGTTTATTAATTCAACGCTCTGGAAATTCAGTAGCCTGCTTAATATTTAAGCCTGCTCTTAACTGGGCACAGCGCGCGAAACACACATGTGCACATCACAGTCGTTGCGCTCGGTGTATCTACCAACTACAAAACTAATCACAGCTGTGCTCGGTGACAAACCGCTAGAAGATGCACTGTCCGCCATGCACGGTTTGCACGCCGAGTGACGTAGTACAGCCAGTCAGAATCTGTTGTGGAAACCAAAGTCACAGTTGTGGCTGTTTGAAATCGAGGTTGCTGGGATGACGCCACAGCGGCGGAAACCCCCAAAATCACAACTGTGTCACAACTGTGGACAGGACTGTGGCGCTCCGCAGTGCCCAGCGGTTAAGATCCGGCCTTACACAGATTCTTTGCGTGTGAGAAATATTCGCTGAACACCTGACTTGAAAGTTTTCACCTCTGTCTGTCTGTCTGTCTGTCTCTCTCTCTCTCTCTCTCTCTCTCTCTCTCTCTCTCTCTCTCTCTCTCTCTTTTTAAGATCAGGGGTTCATTACATGACTCGTTACTATGTACATCATGTAGGTCTCACCATAGTTTTGTCTTCGTCTTACAGACAATTATAATGCTTAACAACTACACAATGTCACGTGACGAGCGCATCTTCTCCGATCCTGACACGTTCAACCCGGACCGGTGGCTGAGGGCTGAGTCGGCTACGTGGCACCCATTTTCTGCAATACCCTTCGGCTACGGTGTTCGCAGCTGTGTCGGTGAGTTGGGTGTACATGTACTTGTAACAATGGTATCTCGGATATCAGGCTTGTTGGTGTAGTCCTGTGTACTTAGTTTACCTTTCAGTAAGTGCATCAGCTGTGTCATATGTTGTTATCGTGTTTCACGTACTTGTTTTTCTTATTGTTGGGTGTTTAGTAGCGACCGGCTGTGGGACTACGGATCATACTATACATGACTGACTCTACATTTGTAAATAAAAAGTGTGTTAATATATCCGTATGTGTGCAGGGAGGAGGGTGTCGGAGAACCTGATGTACATTTCAGCTATTCAGGTGAGAGTCTCTGGTCTTTGTATTTATGTGGCACATAACGTGGATTTACGTGGATGAGGAAAGAGACTTGGGGAGGAAGGGGGGGGGGGGGTGACGTTGAATTGACAGACCAGAGAGGTTCATTCCGCCTCCAGCTTGCTGTTCTATACAACTGTGAGTGTGTGAAACGGAAACACGGCAGTGATAGGGGTTAGTTACAGCAGTTGGCGTGTTCCCATAACACCAGGAGCCAATACGAACGGTCATAACGCGTTGTTTATTCCTGTAGTAGCGTCAGCGAATGCCGCGTCCATCCTCCACACAAAGCAGCATTCTTTCATCACGTCTGTTCTTCGCGAGAAATCCTGTTTCGTATTCCATTCATTTGTGACGGGGGAAAACCCATATCTCTCCATTCGCTTACGACGTTAGACGTAACCAGAGGAAAAAGAGAGAGAAAAAAAAAAGACCCAATAAGCTTGTGGCGCGTGGGAGTTTCCTGATCGTTATCCGCTGCCAGTCAACTCTCTCCTTTGGGTTTTCCGTCCTCACTAGGGGGAACGTTGGCATCGTTGTTATAGAACATATTTCTGTCTGGCGCACCATAAATTTTTCCCGCATCTGTCAGTCATCGAAGTCTTATCCCCGCTAGATCAAAACGCCTACGACTCTCAAAATACAGCAGGCCGGGGGGGGGGGGGGGGGGGGGAGAGTTCCATTTGGAAATGAAAGTCACTAAAAGCTGGCAACCCGCGCCTCACGCTTCATTTCTTTTAATGGCACCCACCTCTCTCTCTCTCTCTCTATCTCTCTCTCTCTCTCTCTCTGCCACCCCGCATACGTATCAGAATTGAAATGATTCGGTTCGCTTTATGCATTAACAACCAAAGTGCACCTTACGTCATACTCTTGAAAATGGAGACCGTTGAAGGATGGAGTTCCGGTGAATGTCTCTCATTGCCCTTATCGCAAAATGCGCACACAGCACGGGTTTGATGGGCCCCCATGATGCACTGGGTATTTCAGCAGTTTTTGTTTCGTTCTGTAAAAAGCCAGGTTTTCAATGAGAAAACGCCCACGTCACCAGTAGGTGGTCTCTTCCACAGCTTCCTGTTTTCGGAAAGTTAGGATTTGTTCTTCTTTTTGACCTTAAACATGATCTGTTTGAAAAGCCATGATACTGAGAGTAATAGCGGTTCCTGGTTTGAAGAAAAACAAAACTGTAATAAGCTGGGTTTTTTTTTCAAAGAGAAACTGACTGAAGTAAGACTTACTTGTTCAGGCTTAGGACGAAAACCGTCAGCCTACGGTCTGACCCTCGGGGGAAAATAGAAACCCAGTTCCTGTTTATGGCACTTTCAGGTGGGCGGTGAATTTACATCAAAACTATTTATGTATTTTATTGGCTTCGTTTGAAGGTCATCTGTGAAGTAGGTGCACAATATTTATACAGAAAACGTTGGATTCTTTGCGTTTGTGTGAAATTCATATAGTGTATGTGTGTGAGGGGGAGAGAGAGAGAAAGAGGACTTTAACGGAAGTGATTTCACAGGAATTTGCCAATTTTTACTCAGCCCGTGTGTGTGTGTGTGTGTGTGTGTGTGTGTGTGTGTGTGTGTGTGTGTGTGTGTGTGTGTGTGTGCATGTACCAGTAAGGCTAGGCGGGAGATGTATTTCAAAGGAAAACGGCTCAAAACACGCTCCGGATACGTAAGGGCAAAGGTATGACACACGTGAAACAGGGAAAAATACCATGTTCGCTGTTTGTTCGGACTAAAAATCAGTACTCCCGTTTGACATCAGCCTAAGCGTACAACACGGCAACACAATCCGTTCACCAGATTTCACTTCGCTATTTGTAACTGATCCTTTACTCATTCTTTAGTCATACGGAAAACGTGGTTCTTACTGGCACTGTTGTGTGTGTTTCAGATGGTACAGAATTTCTTCCTCAAGAAGGATCCGTCTTTCGACATCACGCCTTTGGTCAGGACGCAGTTCGCACCAGGCCCCGAGTTGCCCGTGCATTTTGTCGAGCGGTAAGAGGCGACGCAAACCACGACCAACCTCCGTCGTTCATTTTTGTCACATGACTGTGTCACCTGATTTCCATGCATCGCATGATATTTGCCTTAAAGACGTTGCAGCAGTCCGAATCTTCAGCTGGGAATGCATTTCGGTGTCTATTTTTACGGAGAAAGACTGTTATCAGACACGGTGAAAAAACTACAGACTGGACACGGTTGAGTGGATTCCGATGCTCCTTACCGCTCTTTCTGCTGCTCAGGAACTTTTCTGTCCTTCTTGGATTCTGCGCAGCATCGACAATCCGGACTGCTCTTTGACAAATGGGCTTTAATGGCGGCGGACCGTGCACTGGCGTTTGTTTCAACGCTAGTTCACTTCGCTAGGAGGCCAGAAAAAAACTTGTAAATGGGTTTAATAACTCCACGGAAGAACTAGCGACTGTTTGGCGTGACGTACACATAGGACAGTTTGATTCGTTACATCGTCATGACGAGACTTTGACAAGGGAATATGCGACTTGTAAGCGTCATGATGACCACATTGACGGGGAGAGGCAATGCGTATAATAACGGTATTGGTTTTCGTGCTGACTGTATATTGTGTTTGCATCGTATTTGTACATACACGTGTGTAGTGGTTTATCGTCGCCTTGTACATACCCCATGGCCAGTGAACAACTCGGTGCTCTGACAGCGTCAGCCGTACCGCTCGGTTTCCGTGAGGAACTGCGCGCTGTCTGTGATGATGAGGAGGGCAATAACTGATTCACACTTTATCCATCATCCTCACTACACGTATTACACGACTGTGTGGTCAGTATAGCATTACTACTCTCATGTCATGTGTCTTTTGTCGTGTTCCATAGTCGGATGTACAAAATCACACACTTCTCTTAGCTGTATAGTCTGACGAGCATCGGGCAGTATCCGTTTCACCGTTCTCATAATTCTCAGCATCATCTATCATCGTGTAGCCTACGTCAGCTGTGAGTATTCGCAGCGCTGGCACATACCACATCGAATGTTGAGAAAGTAACCAGATTTCTAAATATGAACAAGTTTCAGTTTGGACAAAGATCGGTGACCTGACAGACACTGAATCTCTCGCGCCATTTACAGTGACAATCGTCATCATGACATGTGACACGAACATAGTGCTGAAGGAACGAGGGGCGAACAAGGCGCTGAAGGGACGTGGCTTGACGTCCACTTCACTGGATCCACGCGCCGGGTGAAGGACAGTGGTTGTGACGATAGTTGCATCAGCCTGTAAAGCATACAACTGGGTCTTGCTTCATCACCATGTACGCTTGCACAAAACCGACGGAAATCAGAGAGAGAGAAACCAAAACGCTGATTTTGCACGACAGAAGTTCTCAGGCTGCACGATTGCAGCCAGGGTGGATGTTGACATGACGTGGATCGTATTGTGATGAATGTGGACAGAAAGTCTCTTCGCCCAGCTGAATGTGTGTAGCACACAGGACAGAATACTAAATGGCGCGAGTTATTTCACCCTGTTTGGGTGTGTATTACTCAGGGTTCATATTATTGTTCAGTTCTTAGATCAGGTACATCCTAACATCAGCATGCACTCGCCCCAGATGCCGGGTTATGCTGTGGTCAGGATGCACCGTGCGTGGCATGTACCTCATATCCTAGTGTAGCCATGACACCACGACCACACCAGTCGTGTCAGTTATTGGGACACGTGTACACACTACTCTCTCTTCTTGTTGTTTTTGTTGTTATTCTCCCTAACAGACAGACTACTCCAAACGACTGAGTGCTGGTGACGCAGTGTTTGATGCATGTTTTTATGATGTGCTTTAGTTCACAGAAGGTGGTTTTGTTGTGTTAGCCAGCGGTTTGATCACTTTAGCGTGCGGGTATAGACTAAAAACAACGGCATCGCTCAAATTTGAGAAGTAGCAGTTGCAGTTTTATCTTATCTACAACGTATTTGACTACTGGTACTCCCACGATGCTCGGTTTTGGGGATACTCATTTAATAATTTCTAGGGTTTTTTTCGAAATTGTTCATAAAAATTAATATGTTTTGCTTCATCAAGTGAGTTGTAGTTTCTTTCTTAATGTAAGAATTCACCGTTACCACTCTGTAGGTTTGTTTAATTTCAAATTAAATGCAGCATCAGCCGCAGAAACTAACGTCTACCGTCTTGGGACCCTGGTGCACTTTTGCCCCATTTCCCGCTGTCAAATTTCAAAACAGTCATCTTCTTCTCTTGTTCGTGCCTGGCTGTATCTTGGATTTTTTTTAAATTATTGTTGTTTTTTTTTTTTTGGGGGGGGGGGGGGGACGATGACATCCTGCAGCAAACGTCTGCTGGGTGAAGTACGGAGAGGGGAACCCCTCACGTAAACCTTAGCCAAAGAAAACATGTGAAAAGATTGATGAAAGAAGCATTCACGGGTATTGTGATTGTCGTTTTGCTGGTTGTTATGACTGTTTCTGCCTTCTACGTTGTGATTGTGTTGTTATTTGGTATGTATCTTTATTGTATACAACCTGTTGACGTTCACTGGAGGCAAATCCATGGAAAGGAGTAATCATTAGCGAGTGTTCACTGGTACATACCACTGCCAGCAGAGTAGCTGTTTCCTACTTTCTCCTGTTACGCCGCTTGGACCATGGGGTTACAACTTTCGCCGTTGCTTTACGTTTGAAAGCACTTTTCAATCTGTTGTGGCATTTTAACCGACAGAAACAAGAACCCAGCTATGCAACACTGTATTATTTGGACAATCGTCAAAACCTGAACTTGTCAATAGTATTTTGGTTCGTGTTTCCTCTTTTCTGTTCAGTATAAAAATCTTCCTGTACATGATATCGAAACACTGAGTTACTTGGATTACCTCCATCTTCGCTTTGTTGCCAGAGTTGAGTATTTTTGTCTCAGTTGTCTTCTTTAGCCAGTAAATATTCCTCAGTAAGAGTTTTCACCTGTCTTGTCGTTTTAAACAGAATGTGAAACTCGCCGTTAGGAACACTACGTATTTAATTAGAAGGCGCTATGCTGCGTGTGAAAACGGTCGGGGGAAAAAAACAAAAACAGTGTTTTTTAAGGACTCATACCGTCAAAATCGTGCTGAAAGCTTCCTATAACACTTTACATTTCTTTTTAAGAATAAGGTGTAGTGCATTTGATAATCCAGTCGCGAAAGCTTTTCGAGATTTTTTTTTTTTTTTTTGGGGGGGGGGGGGTAAAACTGTGATTTTGTGCGTATTTATTGGAAATAGATGTTTTAAAACTTTATGACCTAACTGTTCATCAGCCACGTTAGTGATTCTGATGTAGCTGACGACCGCGGCTTAAGGGAAATTTGGGGTGAGTTGAAAAAAGTCTTAAAATGAGCCAAAAATATGCCTTCCGAAAACCTCATGTACAATAATTTCAAACGTAATCTTGTTCCGCAATTGACTAGACTCCAGAGTGCAGTCCCTTTTCGGCGGGGCGTGAAAATGTGACTGCTTACACCCAGCGCCATTTTTAAAAATGGCGAATTTTTTTTAGAAAAGCAGAGACTTGTGTGTCATATGATTCGATTTGAAACGAAGTCTTGAATATCCGACCACTTTTCGTTTGGGCAAAATCTTTGCCAGCGGACAATTATTGTTGCGCTTTGATGGCACTGTTTACGTGGTAGACTGATCCAACAGGATGTGAGTAAACGGCAAGGGGGTTGCACTCTGACAGGCAAGTATTATTGCACGGTGCAGACGATCACGTACCTGCCTTGTGGTGGAATAAGAGACGATTACAAAAGCATACACACCCGTGCTCTAGGACTGAATGTAATAATAGATCTGTCCATTCAGACAGAGACATGTTATGTATTTCTCTGATTCAGAAACACGCCTACTTTCACTCTGAAGACAGCCTGCCATCACTTGCGCCACTGAGGATCCCTCTGAGTTCAAAGCTGGTCAAGGATGACATAGTGCGCGACCTTGTGTTTGAGAGCACCGAGACAATTTAGGCCCGTCACGGTAGCGCAGTGAGCGCCATTTCCCCACTGTGCACAGAGGTACTTTCCACTGAAAGACTCTGTGCCCCAGAGAGTGGCAATTGACGTGTACTCCTAAAACCTTCATGAGACAAGGGGGGGGGGGGGGGGGTGAGTGACGTCAGTGGATGACGTCAGAGTGTTATTATGGAATAGTTCCATTCCTTGAAAAGGGCTTGTAGGGTTTAAAACACACACACACACACACACACACACACAGTGAAAATATCGATTTAGGCTGGGTTCGCTTACGCCGAGAAGAGGGGGAGCCGGGGTGGCCGAATTGTAGAGCGTTGGACTTCTGATGCTCGGCGGGTCGTGAGTTCGCATCCCGGCTGGGGCCAAATATTTGTGCTGGCTTTTTCATGGTTGCCCCGTCTTTGATATTACCCGTATGTGGTGGAAAAGGACGTTAAACCTCCAAACAAACGCTGAGAAGAAACAGACAGACACAGAAAACTGCCTGTTGTAAAATGTCACAACTTCCTGAATAATGTTTTCTCTGCAATAGAGCTACAAAAGCGGCTCCATAAAAAGTTATCGCCAAAAATCGTTTGCGACTGAGATACTAAACGCACTATACGTCGGCTACTTCCAGACTTCAGACTTCTTTATCTCACGAGTAACGAGTAACGCGGTTCAGACCGAAAGATTGGAACTACTATGGTTTGACCATGTTGTGGTTGATGAGAAGGGTTGGGGTAGTGGGGCAGAACTACTCTCAGTATTAGCTAGACGGATCGCTCCAGCTGACACCGACTTACCTCCCGATTGTACATACATACATACATATATTTTACGTTGATTTCTGTTTTATCGTTTTCCTTTGTCTAGAAATTGCAGGGAATAAAAACAAAACGCTCAAAACTGCGCATGGTCTTTTGTCTTGATTGATGCAGTGTTGACATACACATGTTTAACATGAGACTAAGAACATTTGTGGATGGAGTTTGTTGTGGCTGTTTCGCTGACTGGGGTGAATGATGTGAAAAAAAGCGTATTCACCAATCCATACATCGTGTTCAGCATCCTTGTCATAATCAGGGCAGCGCGGGAGAGGGGGACAGTTGAGGTGCGGGAGGAAGCACCACACCCACTTGTCAAATGTCACCAGCCGCAGATTCTCATGCAGAACAGGAGAGGGAAAATCACTACCTACGGCGAGAAGGTGAGAAAATGACAGTTCTGCTGATAAAGCCTGCCAGTTCAGGTAAACCCCAAGCCTGGAAAAAGTCATGGTCTGGCGAATCACGGTGTTGACAGTAATGAACAGGTGTACCTCCTTCCCTCCCTCACCTCGCCTGGGAAACCTCTCAGTCAGCACGTCCTAAACACACACACACACACACACACACACACACACACACACCCTGGTTCGCACGCACGCACGCACACACACACACACACACACACACACACACAGGTTCGCACGCACGCACACGCACACACACACACACACACACACACACACATGAATGCACATTTAGTCAGAGAAGAATGTTGACATTGTTACTGAACGTGTGTGATAATAGCTGATAAAAAATTTTTTAAAAGACCACTGAAATAAAACAACCCCATGACGAGAACGCTGTATGTTAGCGTGTGTTTGTGGACTGCTGTTTGGTTTTTGTTTTTGTTTTTTTGTCTCATAACATTAGGGCAGTCTAGTTCTGGTCCTTGTCACATCATGGCGCCAAATGTGAAATAGAAAAAAGAGTTTTCAAAATTGCTACAACTAAGTGACTGAGTGATTCATTTATGTAGCAGAGGGTAGGGCTGGTGTTTAAGGGTTTAACGTCTTTTTCCATTACATAATTTTTATGGGATTCAAAGACGGGGCGACGAAAAAAAGGCCAACACAGATATTTGGCCCCAGCCGGGAATCGAAATCAAGACTGACCCGAACATTGAAAGTCCAACACTGTACAACTCGACTGTCTAGCCCCCCCCCCCCCCCCCCCCCCCCCCCCCCCCCCCCCCCCCGCCTCCCAAAGGGAAGAGAAAATTTTCTGTTCATGTCTGAGTTTTGAATGAACACGTGTTTTGATCAAGTTATCATTGTGAGGAAATGCCTTTGCGCTTCACGATACGCTTATCTATAGCGGATGGGTGTTTGGGGGTTTAACGTCGCTTATCTATAGCGGATGGGTGTTTGGTGGTTTAACGTCGCTTATCTATAGCACTGCAACATCGCCAACCCGTAAGCCAAATAAAACACGTCTATCTGACGCCAGAAAAACAGAAATGCCTGCTTTATTACGACCTTGGCATGAAATGTTTTCATATAAAGGAAAAGGTAAACCCGAGAAGTGTGTGGTAATGCTGAGGCAAGAACGCTGTGCCAATATCAGTCTTTTCATTCATCATATCGTGCAAATAGCCACTTCATCATCACGCAGATGACACAGTGAAAAAACACGGAGACTGGCAGATGGCCCGTGTACAGATATGGAGTTGTTGTGAATCAACAGTAGCCGTTTCATGTGAGGAGCAAGAGAGGGTGCACGTGCCACAGTCACTATCACAACAGTGACAAGGATGTTCTCTCTGGTTACTGGTTTAAACTGCACTGGGTACAGTCGCCCTGTTGAGTGGGCGCCGAGAGCTGTGTTTGATGACGGTGTGGTAATAACAGTTACTTTCCCGCGCTATTTCTGGCTGATGGCCGTGCAAGAGGCACGAGTGTTCGCTGATAGTTCTAACTGAACGTCCTGATTACAGCTAAATGTTTACGTCATTTTCAAGTGTTCCGGCTGATAATCGTGCAGTTGTCTGTTAAAAATTGTGGGGTGGAGGGGAGGGGGGGGGGGCGTGCGGCGTGCGTGCGTTCTTGTGTGCGCACGCGTCTAGTGTGTGTGTGTGTGTGTGTGTGTGTGTGTGAGGAGAGAGAGAGAGAGAGTAATTCGACTTACCTGTCACAGAAAGAAAAGCCCCGTGGCAACATAACGCACGATGATGTCATGTTAATATTCGCGTTTAAAAAAAAAATCGACCACTCCACTCTCCCGAGCACTGGAATTTTCAGTGCAGCAAGGGGACAAGACATAATAAGCCGAATAAGACCGTTGATGAATGCCCTGCATACATGTTTCCCGAGAGATTGGTGTATCGGTCCTTTGATACTGGCCTTGTGGTAAAATACATGATTAATCAGTGGTATACAACATGATACTTGGATCAGCACCACCCCTGGTCCCGTTAATTCTGTTGTAGACGGACTATCATTAAGTCTGTGATTGCTGTACTTCGTCAGTCTTACGTCCAAGGTCCTCGCCAGACACCCGACTAACAACGTAGCATGCCAGCGTTAAGCTAATTTGGATCTTTTGCTTCAAGGCCTGGGGGCAATAAAAGACCTCCGGCTCACAGCGGTCGTAAAGCACAGGCGTGCCACCTAATGCTCTGAACGTCGTATTGTAATCGAACAGTTTGGACTCAATCAGCTGACTGCTGCCTCTCTGTGCAAGGATCACCGAGGCTTTGTGGGAGTATAATGCCTCCAAGTACTTTCTCTCTACCTCTGCCAAGCCCTGCAGATTTTATAACTGTTGAAATCCTATGGGAATTTCACTTTTAACTTGGAGTGCGTATCCCTAAGGAATTAGTCACCTTTGCAAATCCTCTAGGGATTTTTAAGTAACTGAGCAATGTATTTAACTAATTGTACAAATCCTCGAGAAATGTACTAGTATAACTAACTGTACAAGTTTCTGAGAAATTTCTAACTAGGCGTAACTGTACAATTCAATCCTCACCTGTACAAATCCTTTAGGTCTTTCTAACTAACTGAGAAGTGTAGGGTGTTTTTAACTAGCTGTACAAGTCCTCGAGAAACGTGTAACTAAATGCTAAAGTTCTCGAGAAATATGTGACAAACTGTTCAAGTTTCTGAGGAATTTCTAACTGTACAAGTTCTTGAGAAATTTCAAACACCGGCCTGTCCTCAAGTGTGCAAAAGGTACCCAAGAAGATAAAGAATGAAAGGGTAATTGCAAAGACAGAATATCTAACAACCACCGCTTTACAGCTTTTCATTGTTTAACTCTATATTTTGCCCGGACTTTGAGGTAAAATTGCTGGCTGACTGCCGAACCCAAAGAGACGGCTGACATATCGTTCAGTTTTTATTCCTCCGAAAAATGTGCAGGTTTCATACGTGCAAAAGGATTTTTCGGCCTGTAACAAAATCCACGCCCGATATTTTGCCTGGACGGAACGTACATGGATGTCTTAAATTCTAACTATGTAACTCAGTCACTGTGTTCCGACAGGGAATACGTAAGCGCGGTATTTACCACATTTTAGCAAGGATTCAAAGGGATTTACTTGTTATCAGGGAAAATATAAGAAGATACATGTGTATTTAATTTTGGAACCGCTAAATGCAAGCCTATGAATTTAATTTGACGGCTGATAGGCGAACACGAAACGACCTGGAACATGAACAACATAAACAAGGATTTGCTTGTGACAGTGCGCTTGGCTTCCATTCAACTGCTGTGGCGCCGTGCTGTTCCGTACAGAAGGGAAGGTAATGGACTCTCTTGGCAGGGATTAGCATCTGACTGTGATATACTGTAGCTATCCCCCTTTTCGCAGTCCCCTTACCCCCCTCCCCCTCTCTCTCTCTTTCTCTCTCTCTCTCTCTCTCTCTCTCTCTCACACACACACACACACACACGATCGCACCGGCGCACGTAACAGTCGGTGTTTCTTGAACCATATATTTTAAGCCGCCGCTTCGTATTTTACACTCTTACAGTACTGTGCGGTATTTTATTTGTGTCAAAGAACAAGCAGTGTTTAACGTTAGTATAGTGCTTGCCGGAATTCGATCTTCGTCTGCTTTTAACTGGTCCGGGTGTAGGTGAACCCTATGGACTCACCTGCGTTAATGGCACTCCGGCTTTCAAGATTTCAGCTTGTAGAACGTGGGCAAAGACGGGCTGAGAATGTAAGCTGGAGGCACCACTTCCCGAGCAACCCCAACTTTCCGATTTAGGGCGCATGCATTAGTGAGACAAATGTAGCGTTGGACGCCGTGTTTTTCATCTTGTTGAAACAGAACAGTTTAGTCAGTCAAGTAAAAGTTGATTTCGTGACACATCAGTTGAGCTTTTGTGTACGGAAACTGTCACGTTCTTAACTTGTCATAACATGACTGTATCTATAAGCTTGTTCCGGTCAAGATCAAGGTTATAGTGCAGGCGAAAGATAAACTTGTCATAACATGACTGTATCTATAAGCTTGTTCCGGTCAAGATCAAGGTTATAGTGCAGGCGAAAGATAAACTGTAAGAGCAGCATGAAGGCGATGGCTCCGTCCGTCACCATGATCATCAGTTGCTGGTACTGCGATCAATAGCTTGGCGCCAGAGTCAATTACATGTCTCTGTTTCTACCAGTCGGATGATGGATGCCGCAACAGAATAACTGCCGACCAGTTTCAGATACGGCCTTATCGCTGTCTATCCCAACAGTCTCCAGAAATAACTTTTGCATTTCCACTTACACGGGTGACCAAATACCAGACAATGTCGCAGTTAAACAAACGGCACCCAGGAAAAATGCTTTTCAGCTAGCGGTATCGACTGTATTGTAACCGAGGCTCTAAATTATATTGGAGTCTTGCTTTATATGTGGTACTGGCAGTTAAGTCATGTGGCATTGTAGAAGGTTCTTAATAGGTTCTTTTCAGTTGCTGTTTCCTTCTTCGTCAGTTTTATTTTGCCGGGTTTGCACACGTCTTTTACCAACAGTCTAAACCCCAGTAAACTCACGATTCTTGTAGGTTCACCTCGCACAACTTGTCAAGCGTCCATTTTTTTTTTTTTTTTTTTTTTGACATAACTGCTGTAAAGTTCACATTTTCAGTCCAAATTGCTGGAGCTCCAAGTCGAGTCCGTCAACTGATGTGCTACACAGTGTACGTGTAATACATCTGGGATAACGAGGTCTTTAGGTTACAATTGTTTGGGTGTAAACATTGGATACTGGGCTGGGAATGTGTCTCAACGGACACAATCGCCACAAAATGCGCAGGTAGTGATGGGGGACTAAGCGCCTGTCTCAAGTGTTCATTGCCGTCACAAAGCGGTGCGTGTAGTCCATAATGGCGCAAGCTGCTAGTGAGAACTTTAAGGACGGTTGACACTCAGGTTCTCACAAATGCTCCAGTTACGGAAATATTAATTTTGGGATCGCTTGCGGCATTGAGTTTGACGCAGGGAAGAAGCCGACGTTGTTTGACTAGGTCGCTGTGCGTGCTTGAATGCTGGATAGAGCGGGCTTCGGTATTTCACCTCAGCCTGGGATAACCGGACCCTCAATACCAGGCATTAACACTGCCTGACAAACTACAACGAGGAACACACACACACACACACACACACACACACACACACACACACACACACACACACACACACACACACACACACACAGCTAAAACGTCATTTCAGTTTTTGCATCGGGCTGTACATTTGTGTAATTTCAGTTTAAATAGCACAAACACCACATTTTACACACACACACACACACACACACACACACACACACACACACACACACACACACACACACACACACACACACACACACACAGGACGTGGTGGGGAAGAGGTAGAAATGGACTTTCTTTATTGCTTCATAACTACTAAAGTTAACGGCCAATGTTGTCATAACGATTGAACGCTTCTTAGTACAGGATCCAGTGTTGTTTACATTAATTTTTTGCAACCAGATCTCACCAACTAGCAGACAGACAGACAAGGAGGACACTGATGCCACTGATGGTCAACCAGATCTCACCAACTAGCAGACAGACAGACAAGGAGGACAGTGATGCCACTGATGGTCAACCAGATCTCACCAACTAGCAGACAGACAGACAAGGAGGACAGTGATGCCACTGATGGTCAACCAGATCTCACCAACTAGCAGACAGACAGACAAGGAGGACACTGATGCCACTGATGGTCACAGAGGCTCTAGTGCCTATAATATGCTGAACGAGCCAGGCCTGTTCCTTCATCACCCACATTAAGCTCACCACAACCAGTTCACACGGTACACTGCCTTGTTTGGACATCGCCAGCGGTAGATAGCTCTTCAGTCACTGAACACGGTAGACGAGAATTGGCATTACCATATCAAAGAAGACATCAGAGACAATCAAGATAAAACAAAGTTATACACCTCTGTTTACAGTTGTCCAGAGATAACACAGTCGTCAAACACAGGGACCGTGCGCATTCTGAACGATCAGACACTCAGAGGTTGCCAATTTTCTGTATCAAGCAGAAGCCACACCATTCTGTAGTCCAGTTTAAAGTTTCTACCCTGTTTCTACCCCTTCTGTTCACCGAAATTGTGTGTGTGTGTGTGTGTGTGTGTGTGTGTGTGTGTGTGTGTGTGTGTGTGCGTGCGTGTGTGTACGGCGAGATCGGCAAGATCAAAAAGGCCCTCTTGATGTGCTTGTCCAAGCAAACGCAGGCCTGAGCTAGTGTCTGTTCGAAGGCCCGGCCGTGGTTTCCCTGAGGGCAGCGCAGAGGCCGATGCAACACTGCCGGCCTTGGTTATAATATCACATCGCTACAGATTTCGCACTTCAAAGGGGCACGTGAATAGACGGAATATTTCACACCACTGTGCGAGAAAACAGTTTGTTTTCTTTTCCTTCGACCCACTCGTGATGTTCGCAGCATCAAAGAGATTTACCTGTTTCCTGGCGCTTGCTTCTCACCCTCAAACAAACATAAAAAGTACATGTGTAGGATGGGTGAGGATGATATATCATCTTTGCCATACGTTCAGCTTCTGACTCAATTGCTGTCCGGGATACGGCGATGCCCAATTTAAACTGCATGATGCATAGTATTACATAAATTGATATAGCAATCGCGGGAGCTCTCTCTCTCTCTCTCTCTCTCCCTCTCTCTCTCTCCCTCTCTCTCTCTCTCTCTCTGGATGAGGCTAACAGGGCCGAGATCGTGGTAATTTACAAGTTTTGTACCAATAGGAAAAGATTCCGTACATATACTGGGCTACTGCACCAATACTGAATGGGCACCGACATGAATAAGCGTGTCACAACATGCCTGTGCAAGATACACCGCAAGGACCACTTGCAAAAACATGCACAACTTAGCACAAAAAAAATCGTTCAAATTTTCTGAAATTTTCACAAGATGTAGCTTGTACACATGGCTTTAACATCCTCAAAATTCACAGAATTTCTTCCATGGACTGTTGAGAAGCCATTGTTCAAAGACGACTGGGTGGAATTTTTAAATTTACATGACACTCAGTGCAAGGGAAGTCACTGACAAAAAGTGTCAGTATCGAGTGGTGTCTCCAAGGCAGGCAGTTAATTCAGTGCAGTGACGTCGATAGAGCCATGTAGCAAAAGGAGTCTGGCGGATATACAGTATAATTATGTGTTACGCGATATACGTGTACCTGCGTAGTTCATGTACTGCGCATTTTTTTTGCGTAGTTCATGAACTGTCCAACGCTGTTGCATTGTTCATGAACTGTACAACGATGCTGCGCATTTCATGAAATACGCAAAGTAGAGCTGCTCATTACATGAACTGCGCAAAGGGTGTAATCCCGGTGCTGAACACGAATCGCAGATTGTGAACTTCATGAACTATGCAATGTCGCTGTTTATCTTTATTGCCACAGCAAAAACAAAAAACAAAAAAAAAACCCACTAAATTCTGACCTCATCCAATGTCAATCGAAACTATAGCTGAATATTCTTGCAAGTAATACGGGGATGACATGCACTGGTGCAATCTCTTTTGTTTTTGAAACATTTGCACCTGATTTTAAGACATCCTGTCTTGCAAGAGCATTTCACCTTTCCCTGACCCTCACCCACCGACAACAGATGAACAGCTGTACGGATGGACATCTCATCTGATGGGATCATGTCGCATGTAATCTTATTAAACTTTGTCATTTCAATTTGGTTTCGTGCAAATACCCCGATAAAACCCCAGCTTTTGTTCCTATTTTGAACCCTCTGTCACTTTTTTTCTATGACAACACCAGTCAGGTTGAGTGGATCCCCCCTCACCCGATCAAACTCAAGACACTGGTACAAGAACGTTATCGCCAACATCAAGAGCCTTCATTTTCGCAACTGATCGGTCGAGCATTCTTTTTGCTTGTCCTTTTAGACCATGTGCTGCAGATGCTCTGATACTATGAAAATGGTCATTTTGATTTTCATCTGCCTCTGTCGCGTCACTTTCAGTCTCGTCGGTGTTTGTTGCGCCAAGCTGATTTCCAAAATTGTCTGTTGCGTCGGTATGAGTCTCATAATAATCGTCTGTGTCTTCTTCTATTGCCCCCTTTGCATGAGCAGCACCCTGTTCTCTCTGTCCAGCCTGCCATGCAACGTCAATATGTCCGTGATGTCATTCTGTCCGTCATGCTCCATGAGGTATGTAACCTCAATCTGTTCCTGAGGCTGAGAATATTTAGGCTTTTGCAGCACTGGGCGTCAAAATAATGTTAAACGTGAATACTGAATTATGTTCAGATGTCGGTCTCTGGTAAAACTGCCTAGTTCATGAAATTCGCAATCTGCGATTCGTGTTCACCACCGAGATTACGCCCTTTGCGCAGTTCATGTAATGAGCAGTTCTACTTTGCGTATTTCATGAACTGCGCAGCATCGTTGCACAGTTCATGAACTATGCAACAGCGTTGGACAGTTCATGAACTACGCAAAAAATTGCGCAGTACATGAACTACGCAGGTACACGTATATCGCGTAACATATGCAGCTGCCTGTCCCACAGCACCATGCCGGCCACGCTAGTCGATCTTCCTTGGCGAACTCGACGATAGACCTGCGCCACCGGGGTTACCTGCCGTAGAGGGTGTATGTAGTACTATGCACCACCATTTCAGGCTTTTACCACTTCCTACTGTAAACTCTTGTTGGTGTCTAACACAGCATTCGATTGTCTCTTCTGACGTCTGCTGCACATTACAAGGTGGAAACACTTCTGGCGTATCAGACTGACTCAAAGAGCCATACACAAAGCTGACCCTGAAGAAAAAACGCCGCATAGTGAGAAAAATACTAAGCAAACGGGCTGTGTTTGTCAGTCTAGAGCACACATGCAAAATGCTGCTCATGATTGTCCTGTGGCTTATCAAAATGGTTGCGCATTGAGTCGTGTTTTCTTTTCGGATCCGTGCACAGTTAATGGTAAACGGCGTTGCCCTGTGATTCAGCGTGTCGACTTCACTGTGATGGTCCTCCAGTTGCCTGTGTTTGTTAGCTTTCGTGGTTTTTATCTCCACTTCGTTCTGGGAGGTTTATGGTATCTTGTTTTTGTTTCATCTCGGCTGAAAAACAGTTTTCTTGTTTTCTTTCTTTTGTTTGCTTTTCGACTTTATTTGTTGTTTCTTCCCTGTTTCTTCACAAAAGTAAAAACCTCCATGGTGGCACCTTGGAAAGTAATGATTGTTTATTTAGGCGATAAGGCCGACTGCCACACACCGTCGTCACGTGCCGAGAGATGGTAAGAAGTATCGTGAAGCAGCCAACACTCGCTCTTGCGGGACTCGCTCGGCCCACACACCGTTTTATACATGTCTGATCCTTTGTGATAAAATTTTTATGTCTCTCTTTCGCGGCTGAAGATAGACCTCAGGCACAGTTATCGTGTACCTCCAGTAGGCATAAGGAATGTGGAGAAACAGACAGGGAAGGGAGATGTCCTGATGGCATGTACTTTATTGTTGGCCACATCTGGCATGTTGTTCCAGGATGCTAGCAATCGAAATATTCATTGCAAAAGTTTTAGGCTCTAAGTGAAAATAGGATTTACACTGAGAATTAGTGAATTACTGTCACCAGTTACTAGGCAAAAACACGTAGCCACACGTGCTAACAGAGCCTTGGGTCTGAATAAACAAGACAGATAGAACTTGATGTCGTAACAACTCACACACTGATTAGAACTTTGATAAATGGAGATTGTGTCCTTTGCCAGAAGCAGGGACAATGGTGCAGTGACGGAGTATACTTTCATAATTAAAAACCCGCATCCGCAATGAGAAATATTTAGTAAGATAAGACACTTTTTTGTATGGATCTAGTAGCAAGCGTGTCAGTTCGCTAGATTTGGCCAACCATTGACAGGTTTTGGAGAGACGACATGAGACAGGTGTGGGAGAAGGAATGGTCATTTAACGGGTTGGATGTATGTGTTTGTTGGTTCTTAAATGGATTTCAGCAATGAAGAGAATTGTTTATTGGCTTATTCAGTTCATGCTACTCAGTCGTATCTAACATAAAGATTTAGTCTTTGTAGTGTCTTTGCCGGTGTTCAAGTCAAACGTATAGACGGTTTATTGCGGGAAATTCCGGCCACATGATCCAGCCTGACAGTTTTCTCGTGATCATTACGTTTGTGCGATCTTCGGGCCAAAGGGGCGTAACCTTCATGACAAAACTGTCACAGAACCCAAGCCAGTATGGCTTGGCTCGAGTCTTCACGATTAAAGTCCCGTTATGGTTCATTTTTGAATCACACTTCACAGGATCTGGCAGTGCTTGCAGTAGACCATATCAGTCCTTTACACGTGAATACATTGCCCCACTTTTCCTAGAGAGAGAGAGAGAGAGAGATCTAAAAATACGTCCAGATAGGAAAGGTCAAGGGTACACCTCCAACTGTGGTAGAGGTTTAGACAGTTCGGTGTTAGCGCCTCCCGATCCTGACGTCCGCCGATGTTTACCGATGTTTGTCGATGTTTACCGAAGAGCTAGCTCGAGCGGCGCACGGTAAACATGGCGGCTGGCCTCCTGAGCAAATGTTTCTGGCATGAGCTTGGAGGTGTAAACGTAATAAAGGAACGAAGACCGATTTCTTCTCTCTCACTGGCCCGTTGCCTGTCCAGTTCGGCGCGGGAAGGCTGCGGGTAGAGGTCGTTCAAGGACGGGTAATGGGGCAGCTTTACGACAGGAGCCGAGCTGAGCCGAAATCAAACGAAGCTGGGGCCTTCCGGGCGTTGTCACTAAGCTGTTTGTTTCCCGCGCTGCTGTTCAAACGCTGCCCAGGCTGCCCGATGGAAGGAGGTAGGGGAAAGGGGGGGGGGGGGGGTAGCTGCGACACGGAGAGATGTTGATTCGACGGTAATCTTGAACACTAGAACATTCTACGCCATTCGGCACGGCGGCCACTCAAGTCCGGCCGCTGTCGGTTTTCGTTCCTCTTCATCGCCATGCGGAGGTGTTTCGAAGCGTCTGTTGGATCAAGGCAAACGTGCACAAAACCGAAGACCCCGATCTGTGTTTTCAGTTGTTGGCCGCAAGGTTGTCTGGACGTGCGTGCTGGAGAAACAGTGAGAAGGATGACAGTGTCAAATACCTCTCCTACCCCCATCATCCCCACCTTAGAGCATTGATCAAGAGTGATGGAAAGCACCTTTTCCACTCTGACACTGTTCAGTATCGCTTTCCATGAATCATTGCCTGGGCAATTTCATGTATTTCACGATTTTTATGAAGAACGAACAGTGGTATGCATTTCAGGAACGAGGACAGCTGCATTGTGTAGGGGGCGATGTAACTATTTTCGGAAATGCTACTTTGGAATCAGGGTTTTTCTTTGTTACCCCACGTCCTATGGCCTGTCTACGTCATCAGCCTCCTTTTCTGCCTGCCCCGCCTCCATACACATACTGCCGGTACAAAGTGAACAAAACACTTTATCGACACGATTAACCACCCTCTTTGCCCGCACAAAAACTACCCATACAAATAATTCGTTGCGGGGACAAAGACTGAGCGTTTCCCTCTCGCCCTCAAATCTCGCTCGGCACAGAATCGTCACGCTCCAAACTGCTTTCGTCAACGGGAACGAAGGCAGCGAGAGGCCGACGAAAAAAGACAACAAGCAGCACGGAGTATGCGACATTCCCTGTTCTACAGATCTAACAACACACCCGTTGTGTTCTAATCTCCGGCCACCCACTTGTATTAAACAAACCGCTAAATCCGCAACACCGTCGGCCGCAGTTGTGAATCAGACTTGTTTGATGACGTAAGCCATACGGAGTTTTACTGACGTCAGGATCCTAAGTGTGGTGGCAGGTTGGTTACTTGTCAGCATTCCCACCCTGACTTGGCTTGACCCTTACGATTTCTCCATCATAGTACAGTCGACCCTTACGATTTCTCCATCATAGTACAGTCAACCCTTACGATTTCTCCATCATAGTACAGTCCACGGCTGTGCAAAATCTCAGTGACGAATCTCAGAACGAAAAAGGACTGTCAATGTGTTAGAATAAGATCAAAATACCAGAAAGTTCAGAATATGCTCAAAGGACGGCAAACAAGATTCACGTGTGTTTTATTTATCGTCCATTCAACTTGTTCTGAACTTTTTTTGCATTCAGATTGGATGATTAGTTATTATTGTTTCGGATACACGACACCGTTTGAAAGTCAAAAGTGTAGTTGTTGGGAGGAACGTCTGGCTACCCCTTTAAACCTCAACTTTCAACTGAAATTATGATGAGACTACATTCTACTGAAAATGATAGGAAGCAGTAATCAACTGCGCCAAGTTCTTCAAAAGTCTCGTGATCACATGACCCCTGGCAAAAGCATCCTCCACTTTTTGTGTTTGTTTTGTATTTTAGTAAAATACACACACACACACACACACACACACACACACACACACACACACACACACACACACACACACATCTGATATATTTCCCACACGATATAGCTGGTTTTAAGGCCGCTTAAATGTGTTTCAGTGAACGCTGAGGAAACGACGGCAAGCTGACGAGGGAAAAAGTTACGCCGGATGTCATCAAGTTTTCTGCTCCACACACAATCACGTTAGAGCGGGCACACACAAAGGACGCGGAATACAAGAATCAAGTAGACCAACACAGCTCTTTTCATACACACATCGCTTTGATGCATTCATAAAAATATGATGTAGTTTCCCCTGAATTGAGTCCCTTAGTTTAAAGGACGGGTTCACTACCCTTACTTTATTCTACACTGCTTTAAAGTTTACCGGTGAGTGTTTTAGAAGAGTTTTAGTGTCCAGGTTTTGATAACTGATAAGCTGTGGGAGGTTCAACGAACGTTAACAAAGAACAAAGTTACACCATAAACTAATTGTCTTCAGATTGCGCTCTGGTATAAACATCAATAAAGTCCAACATAAATGGTCTACATGCAACTGCATGAAAGTTGTCTGCACGCAATACAGTCCCTTTACCAAGATACAGCAATTTCATCAAAACGCGAGCGACAGCCAATGACAGATCAAAGCTTGTCCTCCTCAAATACACTGTCTTCTGGCCGTCAGAAAATCCGCCTGGCATTTGCGGAAAGCGGAAACCTAATGAAGTGACGCTGGCTTTTCCTGCCGTAAGGCGTGTGTATGGGGTGGCAGAATGTCAGACGAGCGTTACGAGCGGACGATCGAGTCTCCAGGCATAACGTTCACCGTCATCCGCGATCTTCATTAAAGTTCGCGTCAGTCACCACATCTGAATCACTGACCAGAGGCAGCATGTGACATTATCTCTCTCTCGCTTCTTCTCTCACTTATTGATTCCCGAGACAGGTCATCGAGTCAAACCAGAAAGGGTGCTTCAGTCCCTTCTTGTCGTGATTTTTTTTTTAACCATTTGTCTGTTAGGAAAGAATGACGCTGATGTACCTCACGTTCGGCGATGCGGAAAGCGTTGCAGTTTACTAGTCGCTCTCCAGAGTCTTGGAAACATCTTCAGAAATTAATCATGATAATCACTATACTTTCACCATCCTCACCATCGTCACGTTTATCAGTAGTTCAAAATGCCGATTCAGTCCATGAACTCAGACCGCACTCCCCACTTCGTACTAGAAGGTAGGAATGTAACCAGCACTATCAAAATATATGATAAACCGTGTGTGTGTGGGGGGGGGGGGGGGAGGGGGGGTCTCCCTAATGTACGTTGGTGCGACGTATTATGCACATGCCCTCGTGCAGATCATGATGGTGGGTGAGACAGTCTTTTTGGAGCATAATTATTCCGATGGGTGTAAATGTATGAAATCGTATATGTAATGGAAGATCACGTTAGGCATGGTGGACACACAACACCCACACCACATCAACATTAGCAAGAACCTCCAACACTGCACGAGTTTTTAATACATGCATCAGATGAATCATGTCAACAATTCATCCTCCTGGACTGTTGTGTCCGGACTGTTTCAGCACTGGCATGAGGCAAAATCTGGATATTGTGTCTTGCTCTGTCCGACGTGACGTGCTGAGGTAGAATCTGTTTAGTAATACCCGATTACATAGTGAACACAGTGATTACGTAGTCATGAACAGCTGTCGCTGTATGACATTACGTAATCATGCCGAAACAATCTCATGTTTATAGCAGCCTTTGACAATACTTGATTGTCACTGACATGACATGCACTGATGGTCTACGCCTTGTCCACAGCGATGGCATGTACGTTGTCCGAGGAAACAGCCTGGGTGACGTACTACTGCCCCTGGATTAGGCATCTGGACGTCATTGGAACACAAATGTGCGTCTGCTGTTGGCCATGCGCTTGGCGTACACTTGGTCAAACTGCTCGTTCTGTGCTACAGTGAACCAGTTCTTCCAGTCGCCAATCTCACCTGTACGGAATATACAACACGGGGGTCAGTCAGCAATAATGCATAGAAGCCTCCACATACACATCTCTCTTTTCGGCATGAGAGGTAAAGACAGTTAAACTTCACAAGGGAATATATATCTGTATTTTAAATTTTTTTGTTTAAAGATTTTGTTTACCAAATTATGTGCAGGATTAAATGTCATCGACGTAAGCTACTGATTACGTTTGGTACATGTTTCTGTTTAAGACAGGTCATCTGACCAGCTCGTGTTGTCCCCTGAACCCAGTTCCTACCAAACAACTTCGGGCCGCCGAGGTTGTGCACCAGTGGCCTCACTAAAAAGATTATAATTAATTTTTTTCTGCATGAAGTTAAATGTGGCTTGGTGGGAGTGTTCCACGTTGATTGTACTCATGTTTGCTGCATTAACAATAACAAGCGTATTTAGAAACGACTGTTTTCCTGCTAAGTTGGCTCTTTACAGGAAAAACAACAGACGCTGGAAAACAATCACAATGCTCGTCAGAGCCATACAGAAATGGAAAAGACAGTTTACAGTGAGTTTACACAAACCTGTCTATTAATAATAATGATAATAATCATAATAATGGATATTTATATGACGCTTAAACTCAGCGAGCTATAAGCGCTTACAAAGTCAAGAAAAATAAAATAAAATAAATATGGCATGAAAATAATGCCAGATAAAAGACACACAATAAAAGACAGCAATTGTGGCACACACACACACACACATGGTCCACCCCTTGTCGTGGGGTAGTGGCTTGTGTACCTCAATGACCCAGAGAACTGTGCCAGCAGGAGCACATGCTCCTGGCAGGGTCACCCAAGCTGGACAGGTCGAAGGGTAGAGGTCAGACGAATGTGGACCACCTCTCCAAGAGGCTAAACGGGTTTGCGTAGGGTTAACAGCCCTACCTGTAAAAAACACTAAGTTACTGAAGCATCGACAGCAACAAACCGAGACATTCACCTGGGCGAGGAAGGGTCTCCATCCCGGAGACCTATGACGCATTGCAGTGAAAGCCGAAAGGAAGCTGCAAGGCCGACCCCCCTTCTAACACCCAGGACAACAACAAGAGTAGCCACATGGAACATCAGGACAATGTATGAAGTAGGAAGGACCATACAAGTAGCAAGAGAGATGAAGAACTACAAGATAGGAGTACTGGGACTGAGTGAGACAAGGTGGCTACAGACAGGACAGCTGAGATTTTCATCGGGAGAGCAATTGCTGTACTCTGGACACACAGAGGATGGAGCCCCCCACACTGAGGGCGTGGCCCTGATGCTGGCACCGGAGGCACAGCGGGCACTCATCGGCTGGGAACCTGTCAACTCCCGCATCATCACAGCCAAATTCATCACCAAGAAAAAAGACATCAAGCTGAACATCATCCAGTGCTACGCTCCCACCAATGATGCGGAAGAGGAGAAAAAAGATGACTTCTACCAACAACTGCAGACAGTGATAGATAGAGGAGGAGCCAAGGACATGACCATACTGATGGGAGACTTCAACGCCAAGACTGGATCAGACAACACAGGCTATGAGGACACCATGGGAACACACGGACTGGGACAGATGAACGAAAATGGCGAGCGCTTTGCAGACCTTTGTGCCCTGAACCAGCTAGTGATAGGAGGCAGCATCTTCCCACACAAGCGCATCCACAAGGCCACATGGAGATCGCCGGACCATGTCACGGAGAACCAGATTGATCACATCTGCATCAGCCGGAAGTTCAGGAGATCGTGGCGGGATGTGCGCGTGATGAGGGGTGCCGATGTATCATCAGACCACCACCTTCTTGCAACAACATTGAGACTTCGGCTTAAGAGGCACACCAACGCCAACAGCACACGGACCAGGTACAACGTTGGACTTCTCAGGAACACAGACACACAAGCAGCATTCCGGATCAGCCTTTCCAACAGGTTCCAGCCACTGCAAGACCTGATAGAAGACAGTGAAATGGACATCGAGACACAGTGGGAACACAGCAAGAAACTCTGGCACGACACATGCGAAGAGGTCCTTGGCAAGAGAAAGACCCAACATAAGGAATGGATCTCTGCTGATACCATCCAGAAGCTGGAAGTTAGGAAAGAGAAGAAAACTGCACTGAACACGAGCCGAACAAGAAGAGCTAAGGCAAAGGCACAAGAGGAATACACAGCAGCTGACAGAGAAGTGAAAAGGAGCACCAGGAAGGACAAGAGGGACTACATCGACAACCTGGCCAGTCAAGCAGAGGAAGCAGCCCGACAAGGGAATCTAAAAGACCTGTACCAGGTGACCAAGAAGCTCGTGGGCAAATTTCAGCAGACAGACAAACCAGTGAAGGACAAGAACGGGCACCCACTGACAACAACTGAGGAACAGCTGAAGCGATGGGCAGAACACTTCAGGGAGCTGTTAAATCGCCCCATCCCTGAAACACCACCAGACATCCCACCAGCTGAGACAGAACTACCCATCAACTGCGACAAGCCCTCTAAGGCGGAGATCAGGAAAGCCATCATGACACTGAGAAATGGGAAAGCTGCAGGGCCGGACGAGATACCAGCAGAAGCCATTAAAGCAGACACAGAGACAGCCGTCAACATGCTGCACAGCCTGTTCAGCAAGATCTGGGAGAAGGAAGAGGTGCCAGCCCAGTGGAAAGAAGGGATCGTCATCAAGCTGCCAAAGAAAGGGGACCTCAGGGACTGCAGCAACTACCGAGGGATCATGCTCCTGTCAGTGCCAGGCAAGGTTCTCAACAGAATTCTACTGGAGAGGATGAGAGAGGCAGTCGACCCCATGCTCCGAGACCAGCAGGCAGGCTTTCGCAGGAACAGGTCCTGCGCTGACCAGATTGCCAGCCTACGCATCATTGTTGAGCAGTCACTGGAGTGGAACTCCCCCCTCTACATCAACTTCATAGACTATGAGAAGGCCTTCGACAGTGTAGACAGAGAGGCACTGTGGAAGCTGCTAAGGCACTATGGAGTTCCCGGTGTAGCATCCGGTCCGGTCCCCCCTCTGAAGTAGTCCCCCGGGGGACCAATTCGTGGCAAAAACTGCTCTATAATGGTCCCCCCCTTAGACATCCAGCCTCGTTTTCGACTGGTCCCCCTGGGCGATTTTGGTCCCCCCTCGCATCCAAAGTAGGCCCCCTCTCGAACTGGTCCCCCTCTTTTCTAACCAATGTAGAGCTATGTCAGTATTTATTTTTAACTTTATTGTTACAAAACTTTATTGTCCCCAAAAGCACAGGGCCATAGGAACATTTTTTTTTCTTTTTTTTTCCCGATTTATGTGCTTGTTGTTATTTTTGTGTGTGTGAGATATATTTGTTTGGTTGTGTTCTTGTTTCTTTCAGTTGTTTTTTTGCATTGGTTGTTTTTTGCTGTCCACATTTCCTGTCATTTTTTTAAAACTGGAAATAGCATTTAGAGAATAACATCAAAGACCAAGTATCTAATATTTTCTATACAACGCCATAGAAAAATATTTCTTCAAAATTAAGTAAGTGTCCATGACATGAAAACTAGTTGCCACCTTTGGCTTTCAGCGTACTTCAAGTAGACAGTCAAGACTGAGTACCAGTGTCTCAAATCATGACCCTTGAAACAACAAAAACAGCAGAAGACTAACAGTTCTGGTCTAAGGAGTGACACAAAAAACAGGAGCAAAGTGATGTCCAAGATTCATTATATAAATTACTCTGTCTGTTTTCAATGGGGCCGATTGCCAAACTGGCCCGTATTTCAGCCACCTAGGTTGTCGGCCTGGAGCCTCTCTTGTGAACACATACACGGGCGTGTCCAAGAGGGTGGCTGCAGCAAATATCTCAACCTCGGTGGCCCAAGTACGGAATGAATTGTCGTGTACTTATAATTATAGGCATGTTTGACACGAGTCACGTGACGTGTCAAGAAGCGTGGCGACCGTTTTCTCATCCCACAAAAAAAATAAATAAAAGAAAAGAGAAAACAAATCTAAACTTTTAAAAGTGATTTAACTTCGTAGATTTGCCGTTCTATGTAGCCTATACTTTTGTTTTTTTTATTTTCTCTTCTTTTTTTTTGTGGGATGAGGAAACGGTCGCCACTAAAAAACAAAAGTATAGGCTACATAGAACGGCAAATCTACGAAGTTAAATCACTTTTAAAAGTTTAGATTTGTTTTCTCTTTTCTTTTATTTATTTTTTTTGTGGGATGAGAAAACGGTCGCCACGCTTCTTGACACGTCACGTGACTCGTGTCAAACATGCCTATAATTATAAGTACACGACAATTCATTCCGTACTTGGGCCACCGAGGTTGAGATATTTGCTGCAGCCACCCTCTTGGACACGCCCGTGTATGTGTTCACAAGAGAGGCTCCAGGCCGACAACCTAGGTGGCTGAAATACGGGCCAGTTTGGCAATCGGCCCCATTGAAAACAGACAGAGTAATTTATATAATGAATCTTGGACATCACTTTGCTCCTGTTTTTTGTGTCACTCCTTAGACCAGAACTGTTAGTCTTCTGCTGTTTTTGTTGTTTCAAGGGTCATGATTTGAGACACTGGTACTCAGTCTTGACTGTCTACTTGAAGTACGCTGAAAGCCAAAGGTGGCAACTAGTTTTCATGTCATGGACACTTACTTAATTTTGAAGAAATATTTTTCTATGGCGTTGTATAGAAAATATTAGATACTTGGTCTTTGATGTTATTCTCTAAATGCTATTTCCAGTTTTAAAAAAATGACAGGAAATGTGGACAGCAAAAAACAACCAATGCAAAAAAACAACTGAAAGAAACAAGAACACAACCAAACAAATATATCTCACACACACAAAAATAACAACAAGCACATAAATCGGGAAAAAAAAAGAAAAAAAAATGTTCCTATGGCCCTGTGCTTTTGGGGACAATAAAGTTTTGTAACAATAAAGTTAAAAATAAATACTGACATAGCTCTACATTGGTTAGAAAAGAGGGGGACCAGTTCGAGAGGGGGCCTACTTTGGATGCGAGGGGGGACCAAAATCGCCCAGGGGGACCAGTCGAAAACGAGGCTGGATGTCTAAGGGGGGGACCATTATAGAGCAGTTTTTGCCACGAATTGGTCCCCCGGGGGACTACTTCAGAGGGGGGACCGGACCGGATGCTACACCGGGAAGATCATCTCCCTGATCCAGTGCACCTACCAAGACATGAGCTGCAGGATTGCCCATGCCGGCCAGTTGTCAGAAAGCTTCGAGGTGAAGACCGGAGTCCGCCAGGGATGCCTGTTGTCCCCGTTTCTCTTCCTCCTGGTCATCGACTGGATCATGAAGACCACTACAGCAGGCAGGAAAAACGGGATACAGTGGACACTCTGGACGCAGCTGGATGACCTCGACTTCGCGGACGACCTGGCGCTCCTGTCTCACAGCCACAGCCAGATGCAGGACAAGACTACGTGCCTGGAAGCCACATCAGCCGGAACAGGGCTCAAGATCAACAGGAAGAAAACCGAGCTGATGAAGATCAACACCACTGCCAACACACCAGTCACAGTCGGTGGAGAGCCCATCAGGGAGGTGGAGTCTTTTGTCTACCTGGGAAGTGTGGTTGATGGACAGGGAGGCACAGACCGAGACGTCACAGCCAGAATTGGCAAGGCAAGGGCAGCAATGGTCATGCTGAAGAACGTCTGGAAATCCAAAGTTGTCAGCATAAGAACCAAACTTCGCATCTTCAACTCCAACGTGAAGTCAGTTCTGCTCTACGGATGCGAAACATGGAGGACAACGAAGACGATGCAGCAGAAGATCCAGACATTTCTCAACACCTGTCTGAGGCGCATCTTCAACATCCGATGGCCAGAGAAGATCCGGAATGAAGAGCTGTGGGAGCGAGCGGGGCAGGAACCAGTGGCCAGGCAGATCCTGCGGAGGAAGTGGGGCTGGATTGGACACACCCTCAGGAAGCCAGCATCCAGCACCACACGCCAAGCCCTGACATGGAACCCGCAGGGGAAAAGGAAGAGAGGCCGGCCTCGCAACAGCTGGAGGCGGGACACTGAGGCAGAGCTATGTAAGCAGGGGACCAACTGGACTGGAGTGGCAAGACTAGCCCAGAACAGAGTGCGATGGCGAAGGGTTGTCGATGGCCTATGCTCCACGTGGAGCCAAGGGCCTAAGTAAGTAAGTAAGTACACACACACACACACACACACACACACACACACACACACACACAGAGTTCTGTCAATCTCTCATTACTGTTGCTGAGCTGAGAACAAGTGTGTTTCTACTGCAGTTTTCAAGGTAGGGGCCGAATCTAAATGCCTTAGCCTTATGTTCTTTTAGAAGAGCGTTCCAAAGAACGTGTTCTTGGTGCGAAAACGACCACTGCCCGTATGTCTATGTTCTAACACTTGGAACACAAAGGACACATGAGTCAGCTGAAGACCTGAGCTGTCTGGATGGTGTGTACAGAGTTAGTAAACTGGCCAGATATGCAGGGTCAGTACCGGCAAGGGAGTTGTGGCACAGACACATCACTGTGTACTGAACTGATGTGGGACTGCACATGTAGCCAGTGGAGAGAATCGAGGATGGGAAAGATGTGATCAGACTTTCTGGTTTTCATCACAAGACGGGCAGCATTGTTTTGAGCTTTCTGAAGCTTGCGAAGGAGATACTTCGTGATTTGTTTATCCCTCCCTTGCAAAAGAGCCGCGGTTAATTAACCGTTACTCTTGCCCTATTCTCGCATACAGGGCCAAAAATAAAAGAAGGACAAAAAACGTGGGGTGCGTGGTACATAATGTGTTAAAATGGCACGTCTGTTATTGTCATTCCACATCACCATAATCGTAGGTCGTCACCTTTCCTGTAAATGCCCGCGGAGCTATCGTGGAAGACAGAATCGAGGGACTTGAGAGTTTTTTCCTCCAACGCCCGCATGTTACTGATGGTGCACGTGTCAGCGATGGCTTGCCAAAGGTCAGGGTCACGGTCAAGTCCAAGGAACTTGTCCAGCTTGCCGATCTGACCCACAGGGTCCTGAAGACACACACACAATTGATGCAAGTCCATTTCTAGGTTTGTGGCCGAGTCTCAGGATGCTCTGGCCTAGTTACCCTTTAGAGTTCCGCACAAGGTGCACGACCTTGACCTTTGTCTGGATCACCTGGCGCAGTTATCAATCAGTCAATCAATCCGCTCTTGTTTAGAATATACTGGCTAATTTCTCAGAGCAGCCTGTCTGATTTTCGTCTTATTGACTTTTCCCAGATAAAAATTAGGACCTTTCCTTACAAGCCGAGTAGAAGACAACCTGACATAAGAGTTGAATATCAAGTGGACTTCTAGTGAATGCCAAAAATGCATACATAAAACCAAAGTATATCTTCTTCTTTGAATTTATGAAGCGCCGAAGAATTTACAGCATTCAGGCTGACCAGGACACGTTTGGTACCTACCCGTTTCATGTGCTCGAAAGGCGAGACGAAGAAGGGGTGGTCCGGATGGGCAGTGATCTCCTCTTCCCAGTCCAGCAGATGATCAAAAAAATCCCCGTGCCAGACTGAAAATGAAAAAGTCAAGTTCACTGCACACGACAAAACCTGTCATCTTTTATGTACTTTCACTTACGAGGAGCGTGAACGCAAGATCCGAATTAGCACACTATAATGGGCTACAGGTATTAGTAGGTAGTTTTACACCCCCTCCTCCCCCCCCCCCCCACACACACCTCCCGGAGACAGCGTACTCACATCCCCACTCGAGCATGACCTGGAAGAACTGTTCCCACGTGCCGCTGTAACCCATCTCGTTCTTCATCTCACTCAGCTGGGCGTACATGGAGACGAACGTGTCCTTGGGATTTCGCACCAGGTGCACGACCTTGACCTTCTTCTGGCTCACCTGGCGCGGCAGGTGTCGGAAGAGCAGGTGTGAGAAGAAGACGCGCGGGCCTGTGGCGGGCGGCCGGTACGACTCCGGGATGTACTCCAGCACCTCCGTGGTGAACGTGTTGGGCTTGTAGTCGGTCGAGTTCTGGATCAGCATGCGGATTATCTGCTGGTGCCAGTGGTTGCCTGAGGAACAGGTCTCGTGAGCAAATCGATGATACAAGTGTGTGTTTAACTGAGCATGCACTAAAGAAAAAATATGGCACGTGCATAACGACTTGCACGCAGGGAGAAGGAAAGGGGTTGATGAGTGAGAAACGCTCTATGACACACGATGCAGCATTAATAGGACAATGTCGGTTTGTTATACTGGTTGGTCGATATTTGCCCACTTTACTTCTCTAGTTATTGGAGTTCCCAAATAAAACCTCGTCGTTTAACAAATGCTTGTGTCCTCTGGTTACCTGACTTTGGGTAGCCAGCCACAATGACGTCATCGTGACGTAGCTCCATCTCTTTAACCATCCGCAGCTGTTGGCGGAAGTCTGGGATCCATGTCGAGGCAGCAAACCTGACGTCACCGCCGTTTCCGAAATACAGCGTGTTGCCAAACCTGTCTTTCAGCTCCAGCAGCGGGTTCGTCATGATGACACGGGCAGCAGCCGGTTCGGGCAGGACACTGAAATGTTCATGGAATCCTGATTTAGAGGAAGTCAGTTGCACATGATACCAGTGGTAATACCAAGGCGCTCAGAGACACTTGGACTGCTATAGTGCATGGCACAGTTCCGGTCTGGCCGGATATGACTGTGCCGGCACTGCCAGATTCTTGTATAGTAAGCAGATTCAGCTCTCTTACACGGCTCTCCAAGCAGCAGCCATGCCGACCTAAAAGTTGATAGAAAATGGTGCATGTACCCACAAGTTTGGTGGTGTCGTACATTAATCGCATGGAAAGACCAAGAACCTTGCGAATAAGTCTAGCAAATTAATGCGTTTTGAGGATACATACTTTTCTTTAACAGGGCATGGACGGGAGTTTAGCGTATGCTGATAAGATTTGGCGAAGGAAAGTCAGGAGTGTCTCAACCAGTAAGGAGAAAATGTTCTTCGCAAAAAAAAACACCACCACCACCACCACCACCACCACACCAACAACAACAACACAACGACAACATTGCCTGAAGGAAGGAACGGCTCTGGCCTTCATATACACAGATGCACATCGTGTCAAGTGAGTAATAACACAGACAAACTGCACCGGCCATGCATTATATCGTTAATTAACCAGTGTCACGTGTCAGCGTTTATTATTAATAATTACGGATTCTTAATGGGCACACATCCGGTCAGTCTTAGCGATTTCATGAAGGCGTAAAGTACAAGTAGATCTCGGAGACAAAATAACGTTAGCACCCCATAAAACTTTCCAATTCAGCAGTAACCGGACTGTACTCGGGGAAAGGTATATGACTGCTGTATGTATGACTCACTACTACAGAAATTCACACAAGAACGAGACCGGATATTCGTCAATGCGCTCACACAGACTGAATCGGTTGGCGGTCGGATACGATTTCCTTGCGGCTGAGCCAAGCTTGTATAAAGAGATCAGGGTAAATACAAAATGTAAGACGTCTACCATGATGTAATGTGGATTGATTGATATCAAGGTGTCAGCCCCATTCAAAGTCAGGGGCAGGCAAATACTACAGCGAAGAGGTCACACCAGACGATGTGCATGTGCTCTTGTTAAAGGCACATTACTTCCATGTACGGTAAAGCACTGAAATGAACGAACCTGTGTTCAAGTTCGAGTAAAACCAAAAAAACAAAAACAAAAAAGCCAACACGTGTCGTTTGGCTTGATGCGGCGTATAATTATCAATTCGTCACCACAGCCCAGTATCAGTAATCATCACGGAAGTTTTATGCCGCCCCCCACCCCCTCCCCCCCCCCACCTACTCACACACACGCCCGCACGCACATACACACACATCTGTAACTGAATGGAGAAGAGAGATTTTGTCATGACTGAAGACGGAAAACACCAAAATTGCAATTCCAAGTGAACACGTGACTTGTAGTAGATAGGGCAGACTGAGAAAACAAAAACAGCTCCGCTAAAGTCGTTGGAACCTCAAATACATCCTGTAACAATTAGTGCTAGACTATATCAAATACATCCTGTAACAATTAGTGCTAGACTATATCAAATACATCCTGTAACAATTAGTGCTAGACTATATCAAATACATCCTGTAACAATTAGTGCTAGACTATATCAAATACATCCTGTAACAATTAGTGCTAGACTATATCAAATACATCCTGTAACAATTAGTGCTAGACTATATCAAATACATCCTGTAACAATTAGTGCTAGACTATATCAAATACATCCTGTAACAATTAGTGCTAGACTATATCAAATACATCCTGTAACAATTAGTGCTAGACTATATCAAATACATCCTGTAACAATTAGTGCTACACTATATCGGACCGGCAATATTTGCGTTAACATTGATTTTTTTTTTTTTTTTTTTTTTGGGGGGGGGGACAGAAGTAGCATAGGGCCTTTAACATTTCGTGTCATTTGGCCTGACATGAGCCGTCAGTGTTTGTGAATGATATGTGAATGTGAATGAATCATATGTTTCTACACTGTATATAGAGCTTTCAGGGAGTACGTACACACAAAACACGACAAACGTCGTCGTATCGGCAGAGTGCACATGGGCATAAAAACCATTCACTGGTGACTTCATCATTCCGAAAAATTATTCAGTCATTCGTTTGCGCACTTTACTCCTCTTTCCAGTGAATCATGAGTTGCCCTGGTTGTGCCTATTATGTGACACTTTGTGCGAGTTGCAGTCTTTACGTCCCGGGCCGGATCTGTTTCAGAAATGTTTCCGTGCAGCAGACCCCGGGTAATTGGAGCTCGCTTTAATGCAGACTAATGGCCAGGTCTTGTGCACGAATCTTCTCATGTGCACTCATGCACGGTCAATTAAATGACAAAGACAGCCGGTGAAAGAACTTACCATAAATCAGAGAAGTCGGTCACAGCTGCCGGCACTTGCCACTTGTTGGCTCAGCGATTTCTCGTCCAAGTTATAGAGGTACATGATAGTGGTGAGACCATGGTCGTTCCTTCAGTCAGTTCACACTTCACAAGTAACTGGCCATCCCGGTCCTTCAGTCAGTTCACACTTCACAAGTAACTGGCCATCCCGGTCCTTCAGTCAGTTCACACTTCACAAGTAACTGGCCATCCCGGTCCTTCAGTCAGTTCACACTTCACAAGTAACTGGCCATCCCGGTCCTTCAGTCAGTTCACACTTCACAAGTAACTGGCCATCCCGGTCCTTCAGTCAGTTCACACTTCACAAGTAACTGGCCATCCCGGTCCTTCCTGTCGGTGCTAACGGGACTGACCATTTAGGGAAATCAAAACAGGAAGTTCTCACTGGATTTCACGTACCCGTTTATTTGTCGTAGCTGGCCTCAGTTCAGTGGATACAGCACGTGTATCAGTTTTGTGCAATCATACAAATCACGTTCAGTTTACAGTGACCAACCTGAAAACGCAGCCGGTATTTGTTTCACGCGTTTGAAATCGTATTTCAAACTCTGAGCGCGCGTTCATGTTTCTCATTTCTTCTCTGTTCTACGAAATGTCAGATTTCATTTTTTTTTCTACATTCTACTTCTTCTTTCAATGTTTGTTTGTGTCTTCTTTTTCCATTCCCGCCCTCAGTTGTGAATTGTTCGGAGCTATAAGCACATGTTGTCCGCCTTTCACTAGGTAGGGTAAATAGCCAATACCATCCAGACTATACACGGTCTAATACAATACCAACAGCTAGTTAGTTACCACAGTATGCATACCGCGACAGTAAACAAAAATGTCGATCATGAATCAGTCAACAGCCGTGTGTACATGTGAGCTTACCCAACACATGGGGAAAAAAGTAAACAAGTCACAGCTCATGCCCTCTCACTTCTCACTAAGCTTGCAAATGAGAAAAGTGCTAAGTATTATTAACTTTCCAACTTTTCCCCTCTCAGAAACCACTGCTGCACGCGCTGTGCTCGCGATTCGCACGCGCGCAGACAAAAAAAAACAACTTCAGCCCGTCCTAGTGCATATGGCTTTCCTAGTTTTGACTGCGAAGTCAGTGAATGGTAAAGTTCTGTTTACTCTTGAATACTTGTATTTCATGGATAGAAAGGCGAGACGTTGGGTCACTAGATATGTGTCAAAAGGATGAATAGTTGTAATTTGCAGTATTTCAGAACCAAAGATGCATGCTGATGTTTCACACTGAGTGACTGACAAATATATGCGGAACTGACTCCCTTCACCCTACCCCCCCCCCCTCCAACAAAAAGAAAAAAAATCATAGCTGTTGTGAAATTGGTAGCATGGGTGTGTTGTATTTTACTTAGCCCAGTTATGTATGGCCATGTGTCAAATTCCCGCCCCGCCACCTTCATCCCGGCCAGCATGACTGGAAGCAACAACAACAACAACAACAACAAAATGTAACAGCCAAATGTTCTTTTTTTCTCCAAGTGAATTTACGAGCGACTGTCATAACTGATGAAATCTAAACGGGAATGATCACTGATAACACAGACGACGGTGTCAAATTCTGATGAGTCATTCAAACGTCCCAGAAACGAAACCGATTCTGTTTCAGCTCGTCGCCTTTAAACTGACTAACCAAGCGTGCTGACTCGGGTGTCGCGTCCCAAGATTATACACCAATCCCGCAACAGTGGCGGTTTGTAAATGTAATCTACGCGTAATTATCGTCCTTGGGACGCTGGGACATGGACATCCAACCCCGACACCGGGTCGGAATTGCACAATGCACATTGCTGCACATCAGATCTTCCGTTCAGCTTCAGGTAGACGACACCGGCGGGGTCACTGAGTGCATGTGACGGAGCGGCGCGCAGGGCCAGGGGTCACCCACCTGGGGTTAGCGAGTGCAGTGGTGACGGGGAAGGCGGCACACGTTCAATAAACGTGTCGCTTCTGCCTTCACCTGGTAGGGTTGCCGATAATCACGACACGCAGCGCCGACAAATCAGCAGCTGCTGGCCCGCTGTACTAGACGACGTGCCGTCACAACTTACTTCCCCTTGTGACACGTCAAGCTCCATACACCAAATCAGTGTCGCCAGGTAACAACTATCTCTCTCTCTCTCTTCTCTTCGCAAAAATAACTCGGTCGTTAAAAATGTATCCCAAGCTAGTGTCCAAGTGTAAAGCGCAGACGTACTCCTGAAAAAGTTCATTCTCGTTATGCTCTGTACAATACTTTCCTTTCCAGGTGATAAATCTGGCGAGTTCCAGTCATTTACCCAGTGATCGTTATGTAAAACCTGACGATTGCAGTGTTCGAAGTGAAAAGTCACCCCTCCTACATGCACCTCTAACGTTTGTGTGTTTGTCGCTTTGACCGTATGAACCTCGGTTAGGGCCATATATTTGTGCTGGCCCTTTTTTCGTTGCCCCGTCTGTGATATCACCAATCAGTGCGTGGTGGAAAAGGACGTTAAACCCTCAAATACCCACCTCATCCTGCTTTGACCGTGTCACGAAAAGCCATGGGCATGTGCATTTTCCGTTTCTCAGTGAGTACACAAGACATATGCCTTAATGTCTACAAAGAGGGTGTCTTAAGAAGTCAAGATTTGTTAAGGGCACTAGACACGGTGTACTCAACTTGAAAAACTCGTGCGCAAACTAGCGTGCTCCAGCCACGGATGTCGACCACTTCAAATGTCATTTGTGATTTGAACAAGTAGTTTAAAATGATTCTGAAGAGCCGCAACCGCTCGAAATTCACTCTGTGTTATTTGACAAGGTCTCTTGTACAAACACGGAATCACAACATTTTTGTTTAACAGCCACTTCAGCCGCGAGTACCATTTTGTTCCAATGCATTCCTTTGCCATAGCACTAGTGCGCCTTTGCCCCAGGAGAGAGTTCATGGCAGTGTTCCATTCAGATAACGGCAGAATTTGTATTAGTCTCTCCGGCTAGGTGTGGGTCACCCATCTGGTGATGAACGTCCTGCAGAAAAAAATCTAAACCTGAAGCTAGAAGTTTTTTGCCGGATTGCGGTTTTTTCAGCTCCACTTCTAGAGTATCGGCTGTGCTCGCCGGAACGATTTTGTCCTCTTCACGTTTCGTAATCTTTGTTTCTCTGTACGTGCATCACGGATTAGTCTGATTTCGTCGTCTCTGAGTGTCGGGAATGGCTTTGGAGCCACCGCGCACTGCTAGGGGTTATCCGGCCACGTTCCGCGCACAGATGATGATCAAGGAAACAAAAACTTAAACACGATGCTTCACAATCTCACAGGCCAATCTACATTTCCATGCTTATCATCCTGAATGTTGAACATCCAACCTGGGAGTTTTTCTTTTCTCTGGTATATATTACGAGGCAACAGTTTATCGGGACAGTCGTCGGAAGTTCTCTCCGGCTTCCTTCCCCTGGCCTTTGGCCACCTCGCGGCCAACAATTTTCCTGGAAAAAAAAGCTCAATGGTAAACTTGCGAAAACTGTTTTTCTTAAATGGGGTTTCTTAAAAACAACCCATGGAACTCCAGAGATATCATCTGCACCATTTTGGATGATCTGCATGGCTTTCAAGTATTTGTTTTCACCCTGAACCAGGCCGCAAAAAGTCCCTTAAGTGCCCCATGAAGACAATCCCCCCCCCCCCCCCCCCCCCCCCCCGCGACCGACCGAGATCCTGAATGAGGAACTACAGTGTGAAGCCTGCATGTTTACAGGTCCGGTGTGCAGGAAGCGGTTGGGGGCAGATTATGAGGCATCGCCACAACCCAAACACAACAAGTTATCTACAAATTGTGGGCGGATTCCAACACCGTGCACAGCCGCTGCACCGGCCACTGGGTGCACGCAGGGGTGGCTGCTGCTGCTAGGTGCAAGGGAGATAAGCAGTTGTTACGGTACACCTGTTGCACGGTATCTCAATGTGACGGAGAACTTGAACCCGAAGGGTGGAGGCCAGATATTAAAATCTGGGCTGCCCATAAAGAGTGCATTCTTTGAAATCTGTTCAGCGTGCACCAGCTTGCACCCTCTGTAATCGACGGCCGTAAACAAGTGTTATAAACATGTCCCTTAATACGGTAAGTTCAGTTTCTACTAGGACGGGTCCACCCCACCCCGCCTAGTGTGTCCGTGTCAGTTAAAGTGGATGTTTTTCAACATGGCCCTAAATCCATCCGATATGGACGATCTGTTTTCTTTCCCGGGCCGGGCTTTGCTTTTTACCCGCCCTGAGTTTATGAGTTTTCTCCTCATGATGTTGCTCCAGCCGAAATACCCACATCACCCATCCTGAACTAAAATTGAAACTGATAAAAATAATAATAATAATTATTATAATAAACTGATATCCAGTCCGCTGTGTGCTTACGCTACACTGAGTGGCCGTGTAGTCTGGGCCCCGGATATGGTACGCACGGCAGGTCACAGTTTCAAAATCTCGGCTAACAAGTCACGTGACTGAAGTCGTTGTGTGCATAAACTTACCACCGGCAGGGCCAGAATGAAATGAGTGGTTTTCCATTCCAAAATTAAACAGATTGGCGAGTAATACGATCTACAACACGGTACGGGCTTTGCAGCTCTCGGCATTTTTTGCCAAACGAACTGTGACCAGAACCCGGTCAGTTTCGGATCGTACGAGATTTTAAATTTCCAGCCGTGCGTACCGCCGTCAGTGTGACTAAAGGCATGGTATGCAGGCTACCAAAACTAAACAGCAGTGACTACCTGTATTTCAGCCACAGTGCGTAATCCTAATGGTCTTCCAAAGTCAGACGCTGAGTCAGTGGAAAATACCATCACGCTTGAAAAGACACTGCCAGCAACCAAGCGCATTCAATACGAACTGAGCTCGCTAAAAATAAATAAATTATATACATAAATAGTCTAAACATAATGTTGGAGGCTTTTGTTCACACATAGATCAGAAATAAACTCTTTGTCGTGTAGGTGCTGATTCAACGCTTCTGTAGGAAACATTGATACCTGCAACAACAGCTGTTCTCTACTAAAGTTTCTCTTAGACTGAGTCACAATAAACCGGTGACTCCCTGTATGAGAGGATGAAAGCGAAACCACTGAGCCGGGTGCTCAGGTGTGTGAGGTGAGTGTGTTCACCTACAGAGGCGGATTTAATTATGCCTACATCATCAATATGCGAAACGGAAACACCTGCAGTTTGGTGGTGCGGTAACTTTTGTACTCGGTGACACATCTCGTGCAGTCTTCAAGGTCGGGTGGTGTGCAGCGGACATGCACCCGGGCCTTCCGCGTCCTGTTACCTTAATGTCAAACTGCACGCACACACTCAGGTTCGCAATGCACTTCATGACCCCGATTGAAAGTCATAGTCACCGTACTCAGTACTGGAAACTGTTCCAGCCAAGTGTCACTATGAAGACGACCTGACCTCCTGGGCCATCAGTACAGGGTGGAACGAAACCGGATACACTCTGCTGGATATATCATTTAAACCTTGTATTGCAAGAACGAAAACGATAGGGCCGGGCCATCTTACCGCGCGCAGTCAGGGAAAAGGTCGGCTCAGCAGTAAATTTTGCACATAACAACACACACACACACACACACACACACACACAGAGTCCCTTGATTTCATGCATCATCTCGCCGGCACAATGGAGACGTGTGGCATATAATACAGATAACTCTCCATTCTGAATGATAGTAGTGTTTGAACGTAATGCATATAACTACAGAGCCTCACGTTGTTTCACGGATATCGTTTCAACTCTCGACATTGATCTCGTAGTAAATATTGTTTTGTGATGTACGAATGTGAGCTGCTTCTTGTGTGGACCGCCGCCAGCGTGCTTCAGACGGGGTACTGTTTTGACATGTCTGTCTGTCTAGTGGCAAGATATCCGGCCACTCTCGTGGACAAAGGCGTGCCTCATCTTCTTGTTCACAGTCTTCATTGTTTTTGTAGACTGACAATGACAGGTTTGTGGTGTTGGCGAGTGGGGGGAGACGGGGGAGTGGGGCGGGGAGGGGGTCTTTATTGTGATTGTTCGCTCGCGCAGACATTTCTATTTGGGCCGGTTTGTATTTCCTGTGTTCGTGTCCATAATACTAGTATTATTATGCTTGTGCTGTTTGCTTGCCGAATCAAGATGGGCCACTCAGAAACAAAGCCTCCGTACAAATCCATTGTCGAGGTTTCCATTTTCATTCACAACAGCCTAGACAAGCTTTCATTTTCCCCTCTGAGACCCAGTTTGAAAGCCATGTAACACGATTTGTCCGACCGAGGAGAGACGAGGATTTGGCGTCAGCGGAAAGTAGTTACCCCTCAGCCACCGCGGCAACCACGTACCTGCCGACCTCAGACTGAGAGCATGCCAAGAGAATGCCGAGCAGTGTCCAGAGGGCATATCGTTAGTCATCGCCCTTCAGACGCACAGCCAGCATTCATACAACATGTACATGACGAGGAGCAGTGATGCGCGAGATATAGACAACACGGAGAACTTGTGCAACAACACTCCAAACAAGTGGGCTGTCCTCAGGCCGAGTTACGGCGTGTCCTCACCGTGCAATACTGACCGCGTAATGAACAAGTTGCGCTAGGTCAGTTTTGAAGTACCCCCCCGCCCTCCCCACCGGCAACCTGCACTCATGCTCGGAGATGATGTATCTCCACACTGGGGTCTACATCAACAGTGAAGGGGCCACGTCAGCCCACGGAGACAATTTCCAGTATTTTATTGTCAGGTGTCATGGTGAGTGTACACATGGTTCGTGAGATACCGGGTCTAAAAACAAAACAAAACAAACAACAACAAAAAACACCAATGTGGCGGGCACGCGCTAATCTGAGCTCCTTTCGGTGAAATAAAAACAGAGCGTACTTCACCGTGGACACCTCTGATATATTGCCCTCCTAAACACACCAACGTTTCGGAGGGCCAAGAAAAGGTCGAACGATAAAAGATCTACAGTACCAATTGACCGAATACTGACTGATTGCAGATCGAGAAGACACATGGTCGACAAAACGGAATATTGTCGTGACGAAATCTCTCCATAAGTCATTGATCGATGCATTCAAATGATCGAAAGAAAAGAAGAAAAAAAAAACCTCGTGGTAGGGACAGCCAAATACAGTCATAAGCAGTAAAAACAATTGCTGAAGTTTTGTGTGTTTGTTTTTAAGTTTTGCGAGTTTTGTTGTTGTTTTGTTTGTTGGTTTTGTTATTGTTTATGGGAGTGAGGTTTTGTTTTGTTTTGTTTTGTTTTGTTTTGGTGTCAGTTGACCTTCATGTGAGAGAGACAGTATTTAGCACTGCGACAGAAATAGCGAGTGTTGTGTATACGTTGCCACCATATCGCTCGCATTATGTTACACCACGTCATACTTGTCTCAGTGGACAGATTCCAATATAACAGGGTTTGGTAAAATCTTGAGGTGTTATCGAAAGCCGATTCCAGATGGACAACTCGCGAATCACGGGGTAACGAATCGCCAGAATGGCTTCTGGTGACCGTCATAGGACGGGGCGGAGGTGGGGAGGGGGGAGGAGTAGAGGAAGGGGGTGAGGGGTTACAAGAAAGGGGTGGAGCAGGAACAAGTGGTGTCAGGTTCAGGGTAGACAAGCAGACCGTCACAAAAGCCAGGGTGATCAATAAGGCGGGTCTGCGGTTACATCTGTTTCACACGAGCGGCTACCCCGGGTAAACAGCAGCGGGAGGAACACGGGGAGGACTTGTATGCCGAGGTCGGTGAGTGCGGGGGTCATGGGTGTCTTGTGCCGGGTACAGGTCGCTGGGTGCGTGGAGTTGTTGGTGCTGGCGCGGGTACTCAGCTAGGTCCTGTGTCTTCTGGTCATGTCGCCGACCCTTATTGGCGTACTTCACTGACCACTGGCTGGAACCTGGGAACATGATCGGACTGTGAATCAGCGACCGAGCGCCTGGGCAAGGCTTTTAAAACAGACTGTTGATTTGTTTTTGTTTTTGCTTTTGTTGTTGTTGTTGTTTATGACTGCCTCTCTTTACTTTTGGTTTTCCTCCCACAGACTTGAAACAAACAATATTGCGCGGCGTTAAGCCCCACAGTTAACTAACTAACTAACTAACGAAACAAACAATAAGCGCACAAATGGTTGTCGGCACGGAACCTGCAACATCTGGTCCACAAAGGTCTCCAGAAATCGTTCAATGGTACAGTATTTTGTCATCAAAGCCGGCCGCCTCTTGTCTTGCTGGTTTTTAAGCTGCCAGTTTGTGAGTTTGTTCGCTTTGCATACGGAACTCTGTTGTCCTCTATTGTCCACAAGCACTGACGCTCCTGTCAATATCAACTATCAGCTTTGAGGTGCTTTTGTTTGGGGTTGTTTTTTTTTTTGGTTTTTTTTTTTTTTTGGTTGTTGTCAGTTGTTGTTCCCCCCCCCCTCCCCCCATGTTTAGTGTGCACAATGGCTTTTATGAGAGGGGTCGTGGGTGATGGCCTGTATTCATGGTAATATCGTCATCGACCGCACTAACCGGTTGCTATCTAAACGGTATCATGCTGCCGAAAAGCCAAGGCTTAAATTTACAGTTTATGTAAGAATGGCAAATAAAGACGCTTCGTCAGTCGTATCTTGATCTACCAACAAGGCAGAAGAAGAAGAAGAAACAGTTCCACGCAGTATCATGCGACCTAAACGTGACCGAGACCCGCGTGTGTGTAGTTGATCGTCAGAGGTAAGCCGAGCAAACACCACGCTATTGACGGCAAACAATAGGGAACTCCGCCAAACGGGCAACAAGCAATTTGACCAAATCCACACGGGTAATAAAGCGTCAAGAGGCGCCATTTGTGAGGGTCCCCATGTCCGGACGACATTATCCGCTGTCCCCCGAGAACGTTTGCTGTGGACCATAACGCAGGGGCCTCTCGCTAGAGGGAGCAGGTGTAGGGATCAAATCGTCGTTACCGGCTAGTGCTGCCCGGCCCCCCCCCTCCCCCTTCCCCAGGGCCAGAGGTAATCCCCGACCCTGGGGCTGGTGGATGGATGTAATGGCGAGCGGCGTGATGGGGGAGATAATCATATCAGGCAGAAGCAGGTCCCGGGCATGGGATTAACTTGATGGACGCTAATGGCGCTTCTGCCGCACGGTGTCGCTCCAGTCGGGCCTCCCTCTGTCGACTGGAGAACACTCAGTTGTTTTAGTTCGAGAGAGAATGTTTTGTGTGGTAATTACTGGTATTACGATGATGACCGTGGTTGACATCAAAACTGATGATGCACTTTGTTATGATCTAGCCGTCTCTTCTGATCTACTCTAATATCCTAGTTTGCCTAATGTACACAATTGGTGGGCAGTCTCTTGCGACGTAACTATAGAGCTGTCCACCTGGGACACACGCACACACACACACACACACACACACACACACACACACACACACACAGACGAAACAGCAGACCAGGCGAAGCGAAAATTAATTTTAATCCTAAACAAAGACTTTTGGCACACTGAAATATTAGCTCTGCTAAGAAAGATTTTAGTAGCGAAAAGTAAGTCAGTAACAAATGTTTGAAGGCTAGTTTCTCCCGATCATGCGTGAAATAGGAACTTACAATATAGCATATGGTACCATGACTCACACTTCGCCTTTCACAGGATCCATCGAAAACCAATAGGTAATTAAACCAAGAAGAGCGATGCCTGGTGCCACCACCCCCCCCCCACACACACACACACACACACGCGCACACACACCTTCTTCCCCCTTCCCACAGACCCATACAGGACATGTACCTAATACTTAATAGTGCTTCAACAATATGGGGGCCTCCATTCCGGCAGAGGACATCGGTTTCATGAGTATTCCTGTCCAGTATCCAACAACTTAAAAAGCTATTCTTTGTATGTTTTTTTTGTTGTTTTTTTTGTGGGTTTGTTGTTGTTGTTTGTTTGTTTGTTTGTTTGTTTCTCGCTGTTTAGTTTTGTTGTTTTTCTTTTCTTTTTTGATTTACTTATTTGTCTCTTTAGTCTTTGTTAGTTTTTCTTTCTGATTGTCTGTCTGTATGTATTCCTATATATATATATATATCACAAAAAACAAAATAATTTCTTTAAAAATTAAAAAGCTGGGGTTCCCAGGTGAAACGGAGGATGCGACGACCGTAAATTGTAAAGAACCACTGGCCGGGTGTCCTTTTGTCTGAATATACAGCTCCGGCACAGTGCCCTCTTTTCAGCTCGCTGCGTCACAGTTTGGAAGTGGAATCTGTCCTGCAAACTTTGCACTTTGTATGCACACTGTAGGCCTACCTGTTCTTATGCGTGAGACTAACAGTAACTGTGTTTCAGTGTTTGGATCTACTATGTAACCTTTAGGATCTAGATCGTGTAACCTTGGCCGATTGTCGGGCGATGTACGTCGGTCATGAAAAAGGGGCTTAACTGAGGTCTAGTACCGAGTCACCTCAGTGTCAGTTGGGTCTGTCATTTGCGTACGTTGCCGTTGGCTGGGTGGAGAACCCGCGAACCCTCCATGATCCTACGGAGAATATGTCCGTAAGCGATAGGTAGTCAGTGAATAATAAGGACGGCACTTGTACTCGAGGTCAACGTCTGTTGCTGTATTGATGCGATGTCCCGACTGATGTGGTTATGGCGGTTCGCAGTGTAAACATCGTCATTATCACATGGCGCCTTTCCTCCACACGTTTGTCCAGCTTCTGTTTTCTTTCGCCGCGCCGCTCCGCCAAGTTCGCCAATCTATTTACCGCTCGAGGGAACTTCAATTCCAACACTCATCGCTCTTTCACCAGGCGATGGAGTTATTAAAGCCACACAATAGGTCGAGTAGTCAGGTAAACCCCCTTTTCATCCCCGCGAAATTAATTCCTACAATTTTCCTCGTCGTTTTACAAGCGCGGCGAAGAGCGGCGGTGACGGGTTGTAGTGAGCCGAGTACGGGGGCCTCTTGGTTGTTGGGACGTCCATAGTCCACAGTGACGAGGCCTGGAAACACCTCCCGCTGGGGGCCAGCATTCTGGCTCTAGTCCTCACACTATGGGCGTCTGGGTGGGTGACAAATTGCTGCTGGCTTTTCTACGTTGATGTCATGTGATGCCTACACTGGATCTCAACATTACCGTGGGAAGCGAAAGTGTACGTGCGCAGTAGGGACAATTATTAATACAGTATCGGGTTGTGTGGACTTACCTACGGTAAAAAGTAAGGCCGGGTTGGGGTGATGGTCGATCAGCAAGGCTGGAAACCTGGAGATGTATCAGTACTGTCAGAAAATGTACACATGTAGACATGGTTTACACACACACACACACACACACACACACACACACACAGAGAACTGAGTTTCACAAAGATGTGCAGAGTCAAGTCCAAAAAGATTCAACATAATCATAAATTATGTTGCAGGGTCTCTGTCCATGCAGTCATCTGGGAAAACAGAGACAACTTGAAGTGGAAAACAACCAAACTGCACTGTGACTCTGTTAGCTGCCTCCCTTACGCCGCCGCAACACACACACACACAGAGGAGTCAATTTCCAGTTCCGGTTTAGTTCGATAAAGTTTTAATAGTGACCCGGTTTCAAATGAAGTCAACAATAACTGTCTACCAAAGTCTGTCACTCTGAAGATGTCTTCCAGGCCACCATGGAAGTCCTGGAGCGAACACTTGAAGCCGTCTGTCTGTGGTACTAGTGTGATGATGGCGTTTATACCTTTCGCACGTGCGGCATGTGCCCCGGGTGACCGCGCACGGTCACCACGTGCACTAAGCTCCGTATCTGTGTGCGTTTTCGCTTCCCGATAAGAGGCACGCGAGCACGCGCGTGTGTGACGTCTGGCAAATATTTAGAAGCAATATTGCCCCTTGTTTATACAGCGGAGAGAGTGTGTTTCGAATTCCCCTCACACTGATCGCTGTTTGATGAGGTTGTAATTCTAAAAATGTGATTCTCGCTGGCAGCTACTTCTTGTTTCGACGCACAAAAAATTCCCCGGAGAATGGCTGGCGATGCCAGACCTCACAGAATACTGACAAAGTTACTTCAGCATAACTCATGGCAGCGTAATGAGCCAGCCGCCGGAGCCAAGTTCATGCTCGTTTGATCGCTCGCGGGGAGAGGTCCTACCTTAGGACTCAAGGGCCTGTAACTGGATCATTCTCTCCTAGGGAATCCTTGCTTAAGGGCAAACAGTGAACACTCTGCTATTTTACGAGCTGAGTCGCATATTCAGCATTGTTAGACTGTAGTATACAATGTACTAGTTCGTATACTACAGACTCTATAGACTAGAGTTTGTAGCACACTATTAGGAAAACATGTTTGGAAATCTTCTGTCCGTGGCGCATCCAAAGTGGTGCAACAGGGAGCAACAACTGAGTAAAGCTGAAGCGGAGAAGAACTAGGGATTTCTAACGCTTACAGTATGACGGTACCATCTTATCATGAGCTGCCGTCACACCTTTGATTCAAACCCAAGTTACCACCCAAGTTGCTTGGTCATTGTTCTTGTTATTTTGTTATGGTTTAAATAGGATTTGATGGGTTACATAAGGTGATGTTGTCTTCGTTTTCAGTCACATCACAAAACTGCCAATACTTTTCCTTAGTTTTCAGTTGCCTGTGTGCTCATCAAACTACTAATACACACGGAGAAAAACATTCTTAAAAACCAAGCGCACAAATTGACCCGTGAGACCTTTAAGACCACGTGCAAACTTATAGCCTTCTTCCTTGCACGTCAGCCAGAATGTACGTTGCTCGGTCATACTAGCGGGGTACCGAGCTTTGATGGATCACATTCCTGTCATGTTTCAAGCGGTTTGCATTAAAAAGAAAAAGGTTCCAGAGCTGCAAGGTATTGTTTGGGGATCACTGATGCCGCAATGGTTACCCGGCTGCGTCTGTTAGAAAAGCCTTTTTGATACTTGCTGTTCGTGGTAAGGTCAGGTGTCAAATTTGGTCTTGTACTTGTAGGTCTCCTCACATTTTCACGCAGCCTTTAAAGCACTGTCAGCATAATCAAGCTACAAACAATGCGCTGTATCATAACTAAATCCCAACAACGTCAGTATATCAGTGCCCTCTCCACTCCCCGCGAACTGAGTAAACACTGTGAGCAGAACTTTGACGCTGTGGGGGAGCTGGCGTTCACTGGCCAGCGGGAAATAATCGATCTCATGTGATGATGGAAGGAATCACAAGCTGATTTCCCCTGAATGTGTACACGGCTGTTTGCACATTGCAGACGTCAAGGTGTCCGTGCATATAAAGTAAGACACTCAAGTACTCACGTAGATACGTAATAACGTGCCATAGTTATTTGAAGTTGTGTACGCTAAGACGGAGATTCTTCATGATCTCGGCTGTTGGGCTGTGTGGGAAACACCCTTGTCCCGAGCACCGAGACCCGAAATCGTGTGGAAAATGAAATACATCAGTTGTACCAGACAAGCTAACGGAGGCATCTTCGTTCCAAAGTCAAGTTTGAACTTGAGCTTAAAGTGACAGAGAGATCGAAGCCAAGGCTTTCAGTTTCACAAAGAATGCGGTTAAGTTTCTGGATTCAGTATAGAAAATCTGCCGTGTGCATCGTCTGTGTTGAAAGCGGCGTCACACCAAAGCCGCTTTGCATCAAAAGGAATGGAGAAACGTGCCAGGGAAGGCCAGCTTTGATCATTATTTTATTCCGCGAAACTGGCGGCCTTACATATAGCTGGCCGAGCGCAGGTGTGGTATAAACAGAGCTGGGTGGGTAGTTAATGGCGGCAGCAGGTGGGACTCTAGCATCAGAAGAAAGAGAGGAGCTCACGCTTTGATATTGATACCCCGACCTGTTGCCGGTCATTGGGTGCACGGCTTCTCTACTCACAGCCTGTCTGCTGGTAACGTCACACACACACACACACACACACACACACACACACACACACACACACACACACACACACTGAGTTGACTGAGTGACAATACGGACATAATGTTTTTCTAAGGGTCTTTACATTGACAGTACGGACGTAACCTATATACATGTACATAACAAACACTGACAATCGAGTCAGTTACACTGGCAGTAGGATTATTGTAGTGTTTCATTGACAATTCAGCTATATTCATTAACAATAAGGACGTAGTCTATAGATCTTGACATGACAATAGGTTACATACATTTGCAATCAAGTTGAATTGACAATACCAGACGCATTCTATAGTTACATTGACAATACGGGCGTATTCTATAGAACTTGACAATGACAATACTGACTATCCTGTAGTTACATTGACAATACGGACGTATTCTACAGATCTTGACAATGACAATACTGACGATCCTCCTATAGCTACATTGACAATACGGACGTATTCTATAGATCCTGACAATGACAATGCTGACTATCCTACGGTTACATTGACAATACGGACGCAAGAAGAGTTACTTTGGCAGTACAAATGTGCAGAGCTGGCGAGCTGACCATGCAAATAAGGGGTCGTCAGTCCGATACATGGCGACTGATCTCGCTTTCATACTACTCCCGCTTGTAGACTGTCCTCAGCATTGGGTAAGTCGTGTGTGTGTGTGTGTGTGTGTGTGTGTGTGTGTGTGTGTGTGTGTGTGTGTGTGTGTGTGTGTGTGCGTGTGTGTGTGTTTAAATAATCTAGATTTCCGTGATGTTGTAGTTTGTCATAAAATTTCATAAAGGACAAGCAAAGTTTGAAATTTGTATGGGTGTTTATTGTCGTTGTTGTTGTTGTTTTGAGAATGCCGGTGTGAATGTTCAGTCAAATTGTTGGTTACGTTAGTAAACCTTCGATGGACAGAAAAGCGTCATGCACCTACTTATTGAACTGAGATTACCTCGTCGTGTTTTCTTCTGCAGTATAAGGGAAGAATCGACTTGAATGTCGTACACAGTGATTATCTTCTCAGCTGTTTCTAATCTTCAAATCCATTTTAACGGTTGATTTTTTTTATCGAATCAGCCTATCGTGATTTTATATGTCAAGCAAAACCCTCTTAACGTGTCATTGTCAAGTTACCCGTCTACCCAGACTGAGGAACCCAACACGCTGCCCTTCCACTGATACTGATACCCCGGCTTGAGTGAGGTAACGACAGGCACAGTAATATGAGAGGCACCATTACCTTGACTGATGAGAAGACATACATTTAATGACCTCTCGTTAAACCCGTTTCCTCCGTTTTTGTTTTCAGTTGATCGCGAGTTGTGAGATTTTGTTACATCAGATTGTGACCGCTGATGACATTGGCAGCAAGTGTTGATGACAGGAGCGGAAGTGAGCTGCAGGCCGCCATTTTGGAAGGGTTGTGATGGGTCACGTTTTAGCTGGAGTCCAGGATGGCTGGTGCCGACCACATGCTGATTCAAAATCCTGCAAAATCCTTAAATTGTGCGAAACTGCTTAATTTCTCAACCGCTTCCGTTATAAAGTGTTACCAGCCACTTTCCATCATTTAGGCAGATTTGTCGACTCTCTAAATGTCTTGTGAATTGATGCTGACGACTCTCAGCCGAGTGCTCACCTTCCCCCCACCCTCTCTCTCTCACACACACACACACACACACACACACACACACACACACACACACACACACACACACACACATCATAATTTCATTGAATCCAGTTTATCCACTATAAGAGAATATTAAGCTTGCAACTCGGGAAATACGCGGCACCTTCAGCGATACAACTCACGCCGGCAGGGCTCAAGAAAATACCCGTGCAGTAAATACAGACGATGCCGACTCAAAAGTCCTCGACAAACTCACATTTCAACACAAAAGCGCAGAATGTCCTACCTTTGCAGGTCTTGGACTACCATGAATGAAAATGTATTGTGTATACGCAAAGGCAAAAAGTCTAAGCTCTTCCCTGGCATACAAAGGTCACTCGAAACTGGCTGTCTACTAAAGCCGCGTATCATTGTCAGTAGACCAAGTGGAAAACATTCCAACATCACGCAATTGTGTAATTGTTCGGGTCTTTCACTAACTTGTTTTCTTCGAGTTGTTTTCGTGTCAAGATACACTTTTCTGGCTGAAAGTTTTACGTACTTCACATAAAAAGGACACAAGAAGGCAAAAGTAATTGCTGTGTTAACTTTTGGGTGTAAACACGTATCAAGGTTTCTGGACAAACACCGGCAACACAAAACCATGACCGCTTCTCGGCCGTTTCAGGTGATTATGACGAAACAGGGTTAAGGTGTTTGGATGAACCGGCCAAGTCAGTAGCACAGGTGTGTGTGTGTGTGTGTGTGTGTGTGTGTGTGTGTGTGTGTGTGTGTGTGTGTGAGTGGTGTGTCCAGTTACACGAAGTGTAACAGCTAGAGGCTTGCGTCACATTGCAAAAACATATTTTAAAAAATCGCAAAAGCTGAAGTAACTGCGGGCGGTAGGCTCAGTACTGTATGACAAAACGTGATCAATGTCGGGTACTGTGTTGTGTTTATAGCTTACGTACACACGCACCAATACCACGATTACTCACACGACAGGATGCACTTGGTGCCCTCTAAACTTAATAATCACTGCACTACACAAAGTGTTAGAACTAACACATAACTGCACCTTACGTGCTCAAGATCACTAACGAGGACAGGGTCGTTTGGTGTTGAACTTAAACTTAATGCCCTTCGCTTAGAAATCACAAGTGCCTTGCGGATGCTATACATCGTCTGGAACCTTGCGGCGTCAGCGTGGACGTCTACATGTGGCTACGACGCAGAATGTTCGCTTTTAATACATTCAACTGCGAAACGTTAGGGGTTATTTTATTTTATTTTTTTTTAGCCTCAGTTCTCATGAGTATTTTAAGCTATCCTGTAAGTGTTGCGTAATAGTGAGGTTTTTATCCAAAATGTCGTAGACTGCCAACGTCAGACATTTTCGTTGTGCGGAGGTTATCGTCATGGGCAAAGAGCAGCACTTCCAGCCGAAACACGAGGACAGCGCTAACTGATGTTGAGACGGAAAACTGAGATGCGTGAAAGGAGACTGGCTATTACGCCGTGTTTGTATCAAAGACACTCACAGAGAGGCAAGTTTAAGTCACAACTTGCTTTCGCACAACCTGAAATTGCCTCTAGCACGGCGGTCTTCAGATAATGTAAGCAGTTTACGAAATGAGGCAGCTTTTAAACAGCAGGCAATCTTTGACGCGCTACACACAAACTTTATGTGGCTTCCAAACTCAAGTTACGCCGATTATCTCCTCTCTATCTCTGAGCAAGTTCCCTTCTTTCCACCCAAGACTGAGAATACGCAGTCATGTATATGTTGCCACAAGACCGATACGCTTTGTCTGAAAACGTAATCGTAGCCAGACTAAATTTGAAATGTCGCTGATGGCACGATTCCCACAAAACTCTT